>CM060962.1:244460289-244642789 GCA_030765045.1 Tenodera sinensis
GACCAGAAGTACGAGTCCAGCTTCAGATATCGCTGTGTACCTGGAGTTCTTTACTGATGTACTGACTGGCTGCATTCCTGCCAGGAACAATGGAAGGACCTTTAACCAGTCCCTTAATCATATGCCGTATATTCGTTGCTGCCTTTCGAACGGAATTTGAAGCTAAGACGCTCTCACGGAGAGCCATTTTCAGAATTTCGAACAGAGATTCTCATGCTATCTACTTTTATTTCAGATAATTACTTTGATTTACGGTGTAACTAGAGTTTCAGAATAAGAACTGCTTCTAGAACATTTTTACTTTCTCTGCAACGTATCGTAAAGTAGAGGAAGTATCGTATTCCACCCAACATTTTTAGGGAAAGGTCCGTGTCGGTCAGTCTGTGTGTCAGTCTGTTGGCAGCATAGCTCAAAAACGAAAAGTCGGTTATAAACCAAAGTTAGTATTTAAGTTTAATGTCTTTCAAGAATGCGACACGAAGATTTTGAACAAAATTGCCCCACTCTAAACTACCCTCTACATGGACAGTTGTTCAAAAATTTTGATTTTCTTGAAAATGCTTGTATCGATTTTGATTAAATTGTCATATGTTTGAGGTATTTTTATGACAAATGAAATGTATATCTTTAATTTTCTGGCTATAGCCCATGTAGTCCTATTTACTCTGGACTACTTTTGCATAACTGGTAAACCGTAAGCGATAGACCAAATCTTACTACAGAAACATGTAGGTCTTGCTAAAACACACAATTTATGTACAAGTAAAATTTGTTGTAGAGTGAACCATTTCGGAGATGTTCCTTGTTATGTGTGAATTTTGAAGAACTTATGCTTCTGTCAAATGGAATATCGTTATTCAGGTTTTATATGTTAATCGTGCAAAGCTAACGGAATTTTTTTTTTTTTTTTTCCCTTTGGACTGGCCCCCGCACCCGCCAGCCCGGTGGCGATCACCCGGTCATTCTCCGGCATGCATTCTACATCGCCTCCCTCATGCAGTTAGTACTAACATGCAAGGATGCGGAGTTATGTGGAAGTAAGTTAGGGTGTTAGTTGACAGATCCCGCAATTAGCACTCTGGTTATTTGTGTTTGTGTGTGTCACGAGGATGAAGATGCTCGTGGTGCGTGTGTAAAGTTCCTGGTGGCAGACATGACTGATGCCCTGAATGCCACGCAGGGGAGTGATGGGTGTTGGTTGTGTGTGAGTACGCTTAGTGTTTGTGTATTCATGCTGTCGTGCAGTGTTGTGTGTGTTGTGTGTGGGTGGAGTTCGTGTTGTGTTGTGGGTGTTTGTTTAAGACGTGATTTGCGGGCATGCATTAGAATGCGTAAGAGAAGAGGGTAAAATAGGGTTAGTGGTGTTAGTAGTTCATGCACTATTATTAAGTTAGTTGTGAAGGTGTGAGATGGGATGAGTGAGAAGTGTGATAGTGCGTGTGAATTGAGTGAACGTGATGTGTGCGAGGTGAGTCGTGGAATGCTCGGGTTGTGGTTGTTGAGGTTGGTTGGTAGGTCTGTTGTTCTGTCGGTTATTCAGGGACTAGGGCTCGGAGATGGTTTTGGACTGCAAGTCGAGTCTCGTCGTCAGTGTCTCGTCTGTGGAAAAGGTACAGAGGACGCTTATTTTTGTCCAGAAGTGGGTCATATTGTCCTAGGTTTGCAATAAGGGGATTGGTATGGTTTTCTGCACTTGAGTATAGGTCCGCTGTCAGTTTACGGAAGAATTGGTCCAGTGTGTGCATATGGAGTTCGTCGTGTAGTGGGGCTGCAGGGGTGGTTCGGGGGAGTTTGCAGATGATGCGAAGTACTTTATTTTGGAATCTTTGTAAGGTGTTTGTGTGTGTGTTGGCAGCGTAGCCCCAGACAGGTGCCGCGTAGGTGATAATTGGGCGTAGGAGTGTTTTGTATAGTAGAAGTCCGGTGTCGATTGGAAGGTGGTTTGAGCGGTTAATCAGGGGGTAGAGTTCACGTAGACGACCGTGTGCTTTACCCCTGATCTGTCTAATATGCGCGCGCCATGTTAGTGAACTGTCCATGGTTACTCCAAGATATTTAACTGTGGGGCGCCATGGGATGTTGTTCCCGAAGAGTTGAACGGGAGGCATGTTATGTCTTTTGTGTGTGATGCGTTTAGTGAAGAGGATTGCTTGGCATTTATTTGGATTCGGTTTGATGCGCCAATTAGTCAGCCATTCTTCGAGTTGGGTGATATTACGTTGAATGCGTAGGTGGATGAGGCGCGGTTGCCATGATTGCGCCATGATGGCGGTGTCATCTGCATATATAAATGTTTTGACACTGTTGGGAGTAGGGATGTCGTTTATGTAAATGTTGAATAACATGGGCCCGAGTATACTACCCTGTGGGACTCCTGCTCGGATGGCTCTGCGAGTGGATAGGGCGTTATTGACTTTTGACCGGAAAGACCGACCGGTGAGGTAGTGGGCTATAAGTTTGATGGCCGAGTCGGGGAAGTTGTATGTGATCATTTTTCGTAGCAGGCCTTCGTGCCAGACTTTATCGAAGGCCCGCTCAAGGTCGAGTAATATTGCTCCGGTTGATTTGTTTATATTCAAGCCATTTGTAATATGTTCGGTAGCCCTTAGTAGTTGGAGAGTTGAGGAGTGGTGGGTGCGGAAGCCAAACTGTTCGTTTTGCAGAAGGTCAATGCGTTTGGCGTGTGAGTTGAGTCGTTTGAGTATGATTTTTTCAAGTACCTTACTTAATGTGTTGAGGAGGCTTATTGGTTTGTAGTTGTTTGGGTCATGGGGAGGTTTGTGTGGTTTGGGGAAGTGTAGTACGTGGGCTATTTTCCAGCTAGAGGGGAAGGTTCCGTGTTCGATTGTACAGTTAAAGATGGTTGCTAAGTATTTGAGAAGTGAAATGGGTAGATGTTTTAAGGCTATATTAGGTATTGAGTCAGGGCCTGGGGCTTTGCGATTAGGTAAGTGTCTGATAATCCATAAGATTTCAGAGTGGCAGGTTTTGCGTAGCTTGTTGTGCGTGGGTCTGTTTGGTATGTTTCTAGTGATGAATTCTGTTGTCTTAGTGAAGATGTGGGAGGAAGGCTGTTGATTAGGGGTTAGAGTCTGTTCTAGTGCGTCTGCAAGGGCCTCTGCTTTCTGCTGGTCTGTTACGGCGATGGGGTTGTTATTGTTGTGTAGGGGAGGGATGTCTTTTCTGGTCCTCGTTAGGTGGCGGGATATCCGCCAGATTGAGTCTCTGTTGGTGTCAATGTCTGCCAGTTTGTCATTCCATATTTGGTTTAGATTGTCCGCAATTTTTTGTCTGATCTCAGCGTTTAGTTGTTGTAGTCGTGTTAAATGTGAGGGGTGACGGGTAGTCTGCCACAGGCGTCTTATTTTGTTGCGTTCCTTAGTTAGGGCAGTGATGACGGCCGGTTGGTGGATATTTCCCACTTTGGGTGCTATGAAGGGGGTGGAGGCAGATATTGCCTGTGAGATTAGGCTCTGTATATGTTCCACTGCGAGGTCAAGTTGGTCTGGGGTGGTCACTGGGGTTTCTGCTAGGTTATTGTGTATGTAATCTGAGAAGACGACCCAGTTAGTCTTGTTGAAGTTGTAGCGAGGATTTGGAGGAGCGTGGTGGAGTTGCGCGTCTATGTTTACCAGTACTGGGAGATGGTCGGAGGTCAGGTCATTCAGTACCGTGAGGTCAATCGGGTGGTTTAGGTTTTGTGTTAGCGCTATGTCTAATATATCCGGGGCTTGGTTGCGTGCCCATGGGATGTGTGTTGGGTGGTTAGGGGCATTTAAAGCTCAATGCCTACTGTATTCCCATATTCCCCTTGTACCTACAAGAAAATTAGCAATAAGAGAATTTCTGCAAATGTTTATCTTAACTAAGACAAAGAAGGTAGAGGAATAAGAGTTTGTAAGAATGTTGGGTAGAAGAGTAGATAAAGTCATGTGAGTGCAACACACCAGACTTTTCGTACTATATTTGCATTCTCGATGTGAGTGGGAAATAGGTATTTATGAAATTCTGACACTGTTTTTGCCTCCTGTGCATGTGTTTATGTCAGCAAGCAAGCAAAGAAGTGATTGAGACATGAATGAGACAACACTGGTTTATAAATGTGATAAAACGAAGTTAGTTGCAATTTTTAATTTTCTATTTCCAGAACATCCGGTAACCCTGTGTTTTCCCCTGGTGCTTTACTTTGCTCACTTCTAGTCAAATTGCTAGGTACTTCTTTTCCTTTTGCTCTCGCCGGAGGAATGTAGCAAAGTTAACCATGAAATCTGCTGAAGTGCTGTTTTAGTAACTTTCTTTATTTCATGCCATTAGCTTGTGCTTGCGGAACAAACTTACTTTGGCATTGGGTATGATGACGTATTCACGTGTAAACTCAGAATCGAATAGTAGGAGACTCCGGGACCTAACACGTTACAAAGAGTAAATAATACAACTTTCTATCCATTTTCTTTGAAGGAGAGTTCACAGAAAGTATAAGAATGGTCTACATGATCATGCGGAAGAGATTACATTGAGAAGTCGTATTAAGCTTTATGTTAGGATGCTTTTCTTTCTACCAAGAGGAATGAAAGGGTAAACTATAGTTTTCTTTCAGCAGCAGTGTAACGGGTGGAAAGAAATTTACACATTTTTTCAGATCAGAACAAGGGAGCATGTTCTTTATGCATTTAAATGAAATGACATCTTCATCAAGCTTGGCCCCTAATGACCTAGTTGTCGAAGGGCCCTTAAACACCACTCACTCACTCACTCACTCACTCACTCACTCACTCACTCACTCACTCACTCACTCACTCACTCACTCACTCACTCACTCACTCACTCACTCACTCACTCACTCACTCACTCACTCACTCACTCACTCACTCACTCACTCACTCACTCACTCTTCATCGTCGAGCTAAGTACCATGTACTTTCTAATTAATATTATCTCTCTCTTAATAATAATAATAATAATAATAATAATAATAATAATAATAATAATAATAATAATAATAATAATAATAATAATAGTAATAAAAGTAGTAATCATATGATAACAACAGCAATAATAAAGATGACTAAAAGCAATAATAAAACAATAATAACATTGGTAAAAAAGGAAGAAATGCCAATGAAACGTTACGTGCCCTCGTGCTTGTATGGCTTTGTTACGGCAATTTACAATCTGTAATCCGCAATGTTAGACAATAACAGCATATGCAAGTGGGAGTTTACCTCCTGGAAAATAAAAGACACTGTAAGTAAAGTGGAAAATGTTCAAAGGCTCTTTTGTCTATTATCACAGGCTACATACTATAGTTCAAGCCTTGGGAACTACTTCACATCGCTCGTCTTCTCTTACAAATAGAAGAAAGTTCACTCTCGTGTCTGGCGCCTGCTTCATAGGAATCGCGCCGTTCCGTTCTGCAACTCTTAACGCACGAAGGGTTATGTATTTACCCCATTGCCGGATGAGATGGGCCACCTGGTATAATATGTAAAATGTGAACAGTTCAAGCTCTGCTCTCTCTCTCTCTCTCTCTCTCTCTCTCTCTCTCTCTCTCTCTCTCTCTCTCTCTCTCTCTCTCTCACACACACAAACACACCGATACCCTCTCCTTAAGCGAGGTTGTGTCTATCGTGCGGCTGTGGTCACTTCATTCTCAGTTGACCTTTATAACCTGTTAAGTAAAGCAATGCGAAAACACGCTCATTATATGCCTAAACAGCGCGATGATGCCGAGTTTTGTATTGTGAAATAAAATATTTTACCAACGATTATCAAGGAGTTTTGTTCCTTTGAATAACTTTCGTAAGTATTTAAAGCTTTAGGAACGTAAATATAATAAAATGTGAGTGTGCCAATTGGATAATTAATTTTCAATCTTAGTATTATTGTGAATATACCTATTTGTTTTTGCAGTATAAATAATGAGATGAGTTTTAAAAGTAACAGTTGTTAGGTTCATATAATATAACCTCAAACTATTATTTCAGGTTAAAATGGGTATCCATGATACACCACAAGCAGAAAAACAGGATTTTTTTTTTATTTTGTATAAAATTTTAACAAATCCTATATCAATAACGATTATTGGAAAGTCTTTCAATACTATGAAAAAAGCGATGTATGACCGAGAAATTAGCTATGTGAATCCTGCTGAAGGAGGAACTATTTTGATAGAAAACATTGACACAAATATCTGACGCGCTATTTTAGTAAAAAGTCAGCAGCTTGCTATGAATGAGGAATAAATCAATAAACAAACTTCATTACGCCTTTGTGCTGCATATACCAGGAGGTTTACCTGTTCCTTATTACCTTTGAAGATAGGTAACACTACATACTCTGAAAGCAACAAGATCGGAAGCATCGTGCTTGTCGAGCATTTGGTTGCCATGAAAATCTAGCCTGCTTTTCATTGGAAATTGACCAAACAGCGCATGGTTTTGGAATGCACTGCTGCTGAAGTCCAAGTTACATTCTCCAGTGAAGTGCAGACGAGATTTGCATGACTACCAAAGGATCAACAAGCGCGGTAATTCCGACCTCGTTGCCTTCACAATATGAAGTTTTGCCTATCTCCAAAAATAACAAGGAACAGGTGAACCACCTGGTATTATATGCGCACCTCAGAAGTCAAGTATGCCATAAATCCCTCCCATGAATACCATAATGAAAATATATGCATCAATCATTGCCGCTCGCTTGGTTGTTCAAGGTGAAGGAATCTTAATCCGCACAAGAAGTAGGGACGAGCACAGTTCTTTATTTTCCTTCGTTCCGAGTTCTATGATGTATTGAATTTGACATTCCTCCTGTTCTAGCCAGTTTTATGGAACTTAAGAATGGGAAATATAGATATCTCCCTAAGTCCTCGACGGCCACTCCAATATGACCGAATACAATGTGGGCCATTTACAGGTTGTGAGATTTAACTTGTCAGGTCCAAAAAAGAGACAGAAACACTTCCTTCTTGTTATCTCTCTCTTTAAGGTGATGAGTTTTTGCAAAGTGCTTGTAGCATTTTAACAGGCGATAGAGGGCTTTCCGGGGTGTATGCTTTCCAAGAATTTAGACAAAGCACGTAGAGCGCCCTAAAGACAAGGACAGAACCAAACCAGGCAAGTTAAATATCATGGACTATAATATGGTTTAATACTGCTTTCTTAGCTTCCGGTGTGGGCCACGTCCTGTTAGCTTTCTTTTCCATGCCGACTTTCGCCGTAAACTATGTCCAGCTTCTTCATTGGGCGGCTGCAAACCTCATCCAACTAATCACTGCCTACTCTGACTGGCCTCGTTGTCCCGTCCCACTCGCAATCCTATCGGTTCCTTCTCCTCCAATAGGAAGTCGTCCTGCTAATAGGGTTTTCCATATAGTGTTGAGTAGTTTCCCCGTCTCATGGTTCTGACCACTCTTTTCTTTAAATATTTCAATGCTTTCCCTCACTATTGTTTGAGAGAAATTTTCAGAGATTGCTAAACATTTTAAATTGTCAATGTCAATGTGGTGGGCGGTGTTTTCGGCATATTCCATGATGGCAGATTTTTCTGATTGAGAAAGTTTCAAGTATCTTATATCTCTTTTTTTCTTGTATCGGCCTGTTCGACCTATGTACGATTCACCAGTATCACGGGTAATTATATAAACACCCTGATTATTTTGCAAAGAATTCTTATCTTTTATGGTTTTATAAAAGAACGCAGATTTTTAACTGTATCTTGTTTGAATTTTCAGACGCTGTAATGTTTTTGTAATTCTTTCCGTAGCTCCTCGAACGTAAGGTATGTTAGCTTTCTCCGCATCAGTGTTTTTAGGAAGTTTGATATTTCTTTGTTGCGGAAGTCATGAAAGAAGTAATGGGTAAAGGTCATGGAAGTCTACGTAATTATTTAATACGGTTTACATAACTGCCCCTCTTCCTGTCGCTTCTGCGGGTGGAAGAGAGGTTCGTCTTGAAGAACAACATATAATACAAGGAAACTAAGCCTTATATCAAAATGTGAATGCTCACTTAAATTACATTTCCTCTGTCGCAAGGAGATCAAAAGACTATTATATCCTCTACCCTCTAGTTATGCCCAAAGAAATGTTGTGCTATGCTCACAACAAGGTAAGAGCTACATACAGAATGACTCTGTGACTATATTACAAACTTCTAGGTATGATAATGGGGACAAATATGAACAACTTTCATATTGGAACCCATGTCCGAAAACGTCTCACACATTAGTATGTGTTGTACGAATGCGGTGTTTAACAGATTGGTAGAGAGAAGCGTTTCACTCTAGAGTAATTAGAAGGCTGTGGTAAATTGTAGTGTGTTTTTATGTAGGCCAAAATCTCGCCATGCAGACGTCCACATGAAACAGGAGGCATGCGAGCAAACGTGAATAAACGTATTGCAAGAACTATTAGAAGTAAGGTGTAGGTGTTGGATTTTGTAAGTGACCAGGCGCCATTGAGTACCCTAAATATTGCAAATAGTATGACTTCTTCACAATCTTTAGTGTGGATAGTTGTACACAAGCACCTCTTGAATCCATTTCATAGTGAAAAGATCCGGACACTGCTCCCAGCTGATAATCATCCCCAACTGGAATGTTGCCAGGGACTTTTACACAAACGCGTTCAAGAACCTGGTTTTATCAGCACTGAGGCTGCTGGTGGACATTTTCAACAGTTTCTGTGATATGTATTGGTATTTTTATTGTATTGGTGACCTTCAAATGTATCCAATAAATAAAAGTTTGGGGTAAAAATTTGAAGTTTCAGGATAATTATTATCATTACAAAACATTACTGGACCTGTGTTCCTATACGAAACTTGTTCATAAGTGTCTCCTCTATGATCCCTAAAGGTTGTAACATAGTCATAGAATCCTCCTGTAGATAAACAGAAATAAGTATGTTCTTGTTTTCAATGTACTTTCATTATGCTCTTCGCCAGCAAAAGCTAAATAGTAATTAATTTTTCTTCCAGACTAGCCGTGTATAGGACAAGGTTGGCAGGTAGAGTCAGACTGACAAATTGGATGCCTTGCTGAGAATTGAACCATGGCTCTTCCTGTTTCCGTTCGGTTCCTCTAACCAATTGAGCTACGGTGTCAAGAATCGGACATAACACTAAATTCCGCAACTGACTCGCACTACTACCATAAACCACAAGGAGATCTCAAATTATTTTAGATGACATGGACTAATGGCGACCTATTGTCACAAGTGCTTGAATTGCTGGATTTTATAATTTAACCCTTACCTCAATCAATGGTAACTAACTGTTCTTTCATACAAGCTGCAAGTTTAAATATACAGGATGTCCCCTCCCAAAAAACAGAAACACCGACAATGCTTAGTATGTTGTGCTGGATGGTAAACTGATTGGTTTTCAAGAAGGAACCCCTGTCCGAAAATGCACGGTTTGGACGCTGTGGTGCATCAAAGTGTCAGATGGGTGTGCGTTTACATTTCGTCAATAAAACCAACATGAGTAGCACATCGAGCTGTTTGCATTGCAATCGGCCTTCGAGCTGTGTAGCTATATCGAAGGTGCTGAGCCTCGTGCACATGATCCAATATGTGTGGTTGTCTTTGAAGATGTGCAGTCGTTCCCTGGACTCGAGCCATAAGGTCCTCAGCTGACGTTACAGGAGTGTCATAAAACTCTTTATACTACTCCACAAAAAATAGTCATGAGGTTTCAGATCTGGCGACCGTACTGGCCGTGGAACTGGTCCACCACTACCAATTCATCGATTTGGACATGCGACGTTGAGGTGATTCCACACATTCAGATCAAAGTATGCTGGAGTTTATGTCGGCCATGTCAGCAGCTGTGCACTGGTACATGTTGCACTGCTGTTAAAACGTTGCTGTGCTGGAAACTACACAAGTAACGCAGTAGGATGCGCACCAAGGGCTCTATGGAAGAATGTAGTGCGTTGCAAGAATGTTATTAGGCTCAGGTTGTTCATCCGCAATACACATATGGCTAAATGGTTGCACACTTTCCGTATTAAGATACCAAAACGAATGTTAACAAATTGTCACAACCGTTCGTTTTCAAATGTCGATACTCTCCAGCACCCAAACTGTACATTTCCGGACAGGGGTCCCTTCTTAAAAACCGATCAGTTTGTCATCCTGTACAACATACTAAGCGTTGTGGGTTTTTTCTTTTTTTTTGGGGGGGGGGGTAAGTGGGAGGGACACCTTGTATAGAATCAGACTGAAAAATTTAATGCCATAACCCGAATTGGGACTAACGGTTCTTCCGGTTTCGCCTGGTTACTCTAAGTAACCAACTTAATGCTAGTTAAAATTAGGTTTGCTAGCAGCATAAACACTAAACCGTGTGTAATTTTGTCCTCTCTAGTAACTTTACGCAACAGTTCTTCCAAAGAACATCTTAGTTTAGCACTTTAAAAATGCTCTCTGCACAGCGAAAGTTAAACTAAAAGAACAGAGGATGGATGTGCAACAGCTAGCTCGCTTTCATTTGTATTGCTCCCAAGAGTGCTGCCAACACAGACAAGATCACCGGAAATTTCCCCGCGCTCTTTCCCCCCTTCCCAAAATAACAAGCAAGATTAATGCGATGCTATATATACTTGAAGCACATTCAACCGTAAAGCATCCATCAGAAGTGGCTGAGAAGGCCATATAACGATTAACACTCCGTCCCTTTTGTGCACCCTTCCAGTATTTATACCTATCCTATCGCCATTAGGATAGAATTTGTTGTTCATATATTTGTTCTTCCTTAAACTAACACACAATCCATTTACCGTCGACACCCTCGGTACTCGGTGGTATCGAAGTACGTACATCTAATACTGAGATAAACCTTCGATACTTTATATGTTCAAGTTTTGCACTATTCAAAGTTTAACTCTATGTATGCTAGATAAGGACTGAAAGGAATTGAGACTTGGGTGTCAAGAGTTCTTGGACCTAAGTTTCACTTTTCCTATTGTTTAGCGTCCATTTAAATGGTTTGTTCACTGGGCGGGATTGCTCAGGGGGTTAGGTTGTGGCCCGCATTCGAAAGTGGCGGGTTTCGATTCCTGCGACCGAACTTCCTGACCTTGGATTTTTCTCGGGTCACTCAGACGAATGATGGGAAGGATATTCACCTTACACCCCCCATTTCACTTCCTTTAACCTCATTCATTTCATTCTCTCTATCCGGTCTTTCCAGGTTGTAAGAGCCAGCGGAGTCGCAGTGACCTACGCTAAGGTGGGGGTTGCGATCTGGAAATACCGTGCTCGGCTGAGGGGAGGCGCTCTGGTCGGCCGGCCGCCCTTCCAGGGGGACTGATTAATCAGACGGGCCTGACTGTCTAGTGGCGGACTCTCTGTGGTGACCTGGAACTCCGTCGGGTGGAAAACCTGCCTGCACCTGTAAGGGATTCACGTAGTTGTAATTCTACCTGTGATGCGTTCTGGCCGCCTGTAGGGTACTGTCATCTCATTCCTCCTCCCCAGGTCTGACGCACAATAACTGACTGACTTCCTGGAATCCCTACCGTGACAGATGGATAAACGGTTAAATCATACCTAACGATGAATGAAAAGGGTGAAATGATGCTCGAATGAGTCCAGAATCCAAAGAGCGTCAAGGATAATGGGAAAACTCCTGAAAGTACCTCATTTTGGCACCTCACCCTAATCGAGATGCGAAATAGGGACCTCTTGAATGCGAGGCAAACATCACACAGGCGGGTAAACTTTAGTTTGTGATAGACCTTGACTGCCATTCCGATGAGTGAATGAGTGCATCATTCCATAGAGCCTTATGTCTAAGGAAAACGTGCAAAACAATGGGAGGAGTAGAGGTACCTACGCATGTAACGTGCAGCGTTAACTGATTGTGAGTTGTTAACGAAGCTGATTTTGACATGAGTCGTCGGGAGTCAGTTGTCTTTGTGTGTGTGCATGTGTGTGTGTGTTTCAGCTACGTGCGTGTGCACGACGTGAGAGAACCGACGTATCGTGGAGGATAGCGAGGCAGTTAATGAGTGTTGAGTGATTGTATCGTCAAAATCAGTTGTTGAGAGCCAGAGAAAATGAAGAGAGACAGAAAGGAATGAGTCAAGGTTACGAGAAGGAAACAGTTATGAGTTTTAATATCGCGAAAGACCGTAGACTGTGTTATCGGCAGCAAAGGAGTGTATGTATATAAAAGTTTTTGGAAGAAAGTAAAATAACTGGATTGAACTTTTGTCATTTTTGTCACAATAATAACAGTAATAATAATAATAATAATAATAATAATAATAATAATAATAATAATAATAATAATAATAATAATAATAATAATAATAATAATAATAATAATAATAATAATAATAATAATAATAATAATAATAATAATAATAATAATAATAATAATAATAATAATAATAATAATAATAATAATAATAATAATAATAATAATAATAATAATAATAATAATAATAATAATATAAATAATAACAACAACCTAAAACGGATATGTCTAGTGGTCTATTGTAATAGGAAGGCACTGTTGCCAATCTTTAAAAGTAAAATTATTGTTCCGGCCACTCACAATTATAGATTTGGATTCAAAACTATCGTACATCATAAACCAAGTGCTACAACAATAAAAATAACAGCATAACACTTCTGAAAGAGTTGTATGTACCATGATGTTTGTGGTATCCACTCACAAGATCAATGACCTCAACCAATATTACAGCTTTAGCACGTATGCTTCTCGCATTGTTCATCTGAAAGTTCATCATCTTCCCCAACTGTTGCAGCACTATACAAACTTACTGTTGAGAGAAGCTTTAGCATCTCGGTGACTTGCAGATTTTCGGACCTACCACATCCTTTCATAAGCTGAGACGACCGAATAGGTCCATTTACCGTATCTAGCGCCAATCTGTTTCTAATGTTGGTTTTTATTAAACCCAGTTTGGAAAAAACCTTCACAAGAAGCGTTTCTGTGGGGCAACGAAAACACTGATAATGGAAATCCGGCCAGTTCTTTGAAAAACGGGACCAAATGACCTTGTTGTCGACGGGCCGTTAAACCCCAAACACTCACTCACTCTTTGAAATCAGTATTTCCACCATGGTGACACCTGTATTTAACAACACTTCAGAAACTGGCAGGTTCAGGCATGTTGTTTATCACTTATTCCGAGTTTTCTCCATAAATTGTCAATTTTCTGAACAGTACCTTATTCATTGAGATTACTAGATCTGGACGCACTGGCAATAAGAGGAGAAAGGGTAGAAGGATTATTAGGATATGAGATGGTAGAGGGGTGGAGACAGGCTATGAGGGCAAAAGTGGTATCGCTATTTATAAGTAATTTCATTTCGCTGGTGTGACAAACCAGTTAAAATGATATTTCGCCGGTATCAAACTATCATACATTGAAATTATCGTACACTCCCATAATTACTGTACGGGTCGACAGCCACGAGTACATAAATTCAAATTATCGTATGCCCCCATAGTTATCGTACGGGTTGGTAACCCTGTTGGAAGGGAGTGGAAATGAGCAGATGGGATTGACAGCGGTTAAACACTTAAGGAACACGGGAAAGCCACGAAAAAGTCAAAGTCATATCTGTGTTTCTAAGCCCATTCTTTGTGAGATGGTAAGGATACTAAATATTTGTAAGAATCATTTGGAATGTTACTGAAAGATATTACTGTCGTACACACATATTTTTGTCAGAGTTCTGCTTGTACATTACTTTTAGGAGAAGTATTATAGGTTTTCGGTAATGTAGTATAAATAAGAGGTTACTCATTATATGCTGTAGATAGTACTGTACGAAAATGATTCAAGTGGAATTCCGCAGGAAATTGAGCTTAAAATGGTTTTCCCGTTACTCTGCAGATGCTCCTTTCATCGACAACTAGTAACGACCCGCCACATCTTTGCTGTCTTTAAACCCATTTTGGAGATTTCCAAAATTTCAAGGAAGAAAATTAATACTTTATCCAAGACAAGAAGAACTTTATATTCTATCATTTTTCATGGATTTGTCTGTAAGAATTTCAATTCAAGTGTAACTAATCTGGAGGTGCGTTTTCTCCCATCTGTACCCACATATTCGATTAACGACGAATATCAGATGCATTATATCATTGTGAATAGAAATAATATGTTGTTGTTAGCTAATGCTGGATTTCTGACAATGAAGTCATTAATCCTCTTGCTCTCCAATATTTTTTAATATAAATATTGAAGAGACTTAGCAGTAAATATATGTAAACATATGTAAATATATGTAAATATATTGTGCTATCCCTATAGGGACTCACGGTCTAAAATGGAAGGAAATAAAGCTTATTATTATAGACTTTGTTTGGGAGAGTAAATATACATAACAGAGATTCTGAAAGACAAATACGATAAGGTTTGCCTTTTCTTTTTTTGAAATCTGGTGTAACCTGTATGTGAACCGCGTGGAAGGGCTTGGATGGTAACTTCTGTGGCCCGCATTCGGGAAGTTGCGGGTTCGATTCCTTCGGCCGACCTTCGTTTTAATCGAGGTTTTCCCAGGTCACTCAGACGAATGCCTGTTTCACTTCTTTTCATTTCATTCATTTCATGTAGAGGTAAGTAGAGGAAGTAAAAATTGTGCGCTGTGATAACACGAAAGATTGCACACTGTGTTAACAAGAGGAAAACTGTGTATTTCTGATTAAAGTTTAGAAGACAATAAAGTGATAGTAAAGTAACCGGACTGATTTTGTCTTTTTGTCACAATACTGTGTTTACACAAATATTCTGCAGTGAGATATTTCTACCTCTCTCTCACTCACTGTCTCTTACTCACTCTCTCTCTCTCTCTCTCTCTCTCTCTCTCTCTCATGCACTAAATTAACTACCTATATTTGATTTTATCATTACGATAATGATACTTAGGCCTCTAGATGGATGTTCGTCATCCCGTTCCAGTTTTACCTTTTTGTACCTATATGAGTAGGTATATCAGGCCATTATATCCCGACAAATACCAATGCTAGTTCCTGTGCAAATGTATTTTAGTCCAATCCTCCGGATATTTCTTTAGCAAAATAAAAAAGCACAAAAATCTTTATTGATACTCTTAGGCGCTTTTGAAGAGGAACAGACAGATTTTAGCTTCTAACCAACTTTTTAATTAACTTGGATTCTAAACCTTTGGCAAACATGGACATAAACTACAGAATCTGCATGTGTCGTAAATGAGTATGAATTCGTAAGTGACGTTTTAATCCACTTGAAACTTTAATCTTACGAAAAGAAGACAAAGGACTTTATTTTAATATCTTTGCTGAAATTAAGAGCAACGTTCCTTGACATTTTGCCACTTCAGCGTTGTTTGCGCTTTTATTCCTCTCTCCTCTTTAATGTAACCTTTTTTATTTTCTGCTGTATTAAGGTATACCTTAGGGACAAAATTATATTTCACAGAACGCAATTTTGGAGCTTATTCATCTGTCCGCTGTAAGCCATTATTCCCGCTTGACGTGGAAAATGCCATTGCACAACAAAAAGAACAAATACGAAAACGTAATTTCTCTCTTATACGCGCCAATTAGACACAACACAGAGCATGATATAAACATGTTAGTGGAGATAAAATTTAGAGTTCTTTTTAAAGAGGATGCAGTATTTAAACTAAATTCCTTAAATTTCCTTGCAAATTAAGCATTCCAAAATGTAGGAACACAAGTCATTCATATAAAGGAATGGTTCTCTCCTTCCAATTCCTAACAAAACAAATGATTGCACAAAAGATTATCTTGCAGAAATGAACAAGGTTCAGAATCCCTTCTTAAAATAAAAAACTACAAAATTTGCAGAAAACGCAAACCGTAGGTACTAGACTCAGAAATAACGTAATTCCTCAATGTTGAAGTTACTTGTAGAACAGTGATATTCACCATTTTTCCTCCGCGTACTCCCAAAGACAATTTTCTATTTCAGATTGTACTCCTAGGCCTAGACCTAGCCTAGACCTTTATTAAAATTATACATAATAATATTAAAATACGATTATAAAATGCATAACTATGAAATACTACAAAATGGAGGATTATGCTATAAATGTATAAAATACATACAGGAATTACCTAAGTTACAGATAGCGCGCACACACAGAGCTTCTTTTCTGGACAGTACTTTATCTAATCTTCGTGCGAGCAT
Source organism: Tenodera sinensis (assembly GCA_030765045.1). Taxonomy (NCBI): domain Eukaryota; kingdom Metazoa; phylum Arthropoda; class Insecta; order Mantodea; family Mantidae; genus Tenodera; species Tenodera sinensis. The sequence goes on from CM060962.1 coordinate 244,476,466, forward strand.
CAATGGTGATTCTGGATTCAAGCAATTTCTTTCTTTGTTTTGATTGCTGTCAATACAGCTCAAAGAAATAAGTAGAGGGTACTGAAAGAAGGTGCAGGTATATGACAGTATTTTTATAAGTTCGGTGGGCTCTGCGTGCATAACACTAGAAATCAAAAATTGACATGTTTTTAATTTTTATTTTCACTGAACTGTCACCGGACATTTTCAATGCTTTATTTTAGTTTTGCGGGACTGACTGACTGTCTGAGTTCCTGTTATTCCTGAGTGGAACATAGGGCACCGCCCGGGGGCTGGAACCCCACCTCAGCCCACTGCAGGGGTCAGGAACACTGCTGAGTGACATATTGCTTTTTACTGGTAAGTAGGGGAAGTATTGTATTCCACCCAAAAATTCGATGTCGAGATTTCACCGACAATGTATGTTTTGAACCCCCTGAATCCCCTCCCAAAAAAAAAAAACATTTTTAGAAAAATATCTGTGTGTGTGTGTGTGTGTGTGTGTGTGTGTGTGTGTGTGTGTGTGTGTGTGTGTGTGTGTGGGTGTGTGTGTGTCTGTGTGTCTGTGAGTCTGTGAACACATAACTCAAAAACGAAAAGTCGGTTAAAAACCAAAGTTGGTATTTAAGTTTAATGTCTTTCAAGGATGCGATACGAAGATTTTGAAGAAAATAGCCCCTCCCTAAACTACCCCTTACATGGAACATTTTTCGAAAATTTTGATTTTCTTGAAAATGGCTCTAACGATTTTGATTAAAATGTCATATGTTTCAGATATTTTTATGACAAATGAAATGTATATGTTGAATTTTCTGGCTATAGCTCCTGTAGTCATACTTACTCTGGATGGCTTTTGCATAACTGGAAAACCGTTAGAGATAGACCAAATTATACTATACAAAAATGTATATCTTGCTAAAATACACAATCTGTGTCCAAATAAATTTTCTTCTAGGGTGAGCCATTTCGGAGATATTCCTTGTTATGTGTGTGAGTTTCGGAAAACTTAGAACTTTCGTGAAATGGATCACGGTTGTTCATTTTTACTTTCTCTACTGGTAACTAGAGGAAGTATTGTATTCCACCCAAAAATTCGATGTCGAGATTCCACCAGAAATATATGTTTTGAGGCCCTCTGAATCCAAAAAAGCATTTTCAGAAAAAGGTCCGTGTGTCTGTGTCTGTCAGTCTGTCAGACTTTGGACACCATAACTCAAAAACGAAAACTCGGTTATAAACCAAAGTTGGTATTTGAGTTTAACGTCTTTCAAGGATGCGACACGAAGATTTTGAAGAAAATAGCCCCACCCTAAACTACCGTTTACATGGAAAATTTTTCGAAAATTTTGATTATCTTAAAAATGGCTATAACGATTTTGATTAAAATGTCATCTGTTTGAGCTATTTTGATGGAAAATGAAATGTATATCTTGAATTTTGTGGCTATAGCCCCTGTAGTCGTATTTACTCTGGACGAGTTTTGCATAACTGGTACACCGTTAGAGATAGGCCAAATTATGCTGTACAAAAATGTAGATCTTGCTAAAATACACAATTTATATCTCAATAAATGTTCTTGTAGGGTGAACCATTTCGCAGATATTCCTTGTTATGCGTGTGAGTTTCGGAAAACTTAGAACTTTCGTGAAATGGATCATCGTTATTCATTTTTTTTATATGTTAAGTGTGCAAAGACAACAGAATCTCAAACATTTGAGTATCGCACAAAGCCTACTGTATTCCAACATTCCCCTTGCACCTACAAGGAAATAAGCAATAAGATAATTTGTACAAATGTTTATCTCAACTAACAAGAATAAAGATATAGGAATAAGAGTTTGTAAGAATGATTAGTTCAAGAGTAGAAAAAGTCATGTGAGTAGAAGACATCAGATTTTTAACCTCATATTCTTTTTTGAGCTACACCATTCACACACACACACACACACACACACACACACACATACACACACATGCACACGCACACCCACCACACACACATACACACACAAGGCACAAACACACTTACAGAGATGCACACACTCACATAGACCTTCTTCTAAAACGGCTTTTTTTCTGAATTCAGGGGTCTCAAGACATATATTTCAGGTGAAATCTTGACATCTAATTTTTGTGTGTGATGCAATACTTCCCCTATTTAGTATGCGCAGTGGAGAAAGTAAAAATTAATAGCATGATTCTTTTTTGTTCTCCCATGAAACCAACAATCTATTATAGGGTGTTTACGTACTTTATTCCATTTTATATAGAAGAGCAAGTAAAGAAAGCTGTGTCACTATATTGAGTTGCAATCCAATTCCAATCATATAGTTAATTGTACGAATTATTTGTAGAAGAGGAACAGAGAACGAAATGTGATTAGGTTCTTAAAAGAAAAGTGAGTAGAGGTAACCATGAGAATGCAATGCGTATCACTTCAGTTGCATACACATAGCAAATTGTGTGTAGTGTGTGTTTCGTAAAAGAAAAGTGAGTAGAGAGGGCCGTGTGAACACGATACATTTCTATTCCAATTATAAAAAATCTACGAATTTTGTGTTAAAGAGCGAGTAGAGAGCATGTGAAAGTGTACCGTAAAAGAAGAGTAGAGAAAACCGTGTGCATGGAATAATAAAAAGTTGTATGAATTCTATGCTTGACTGCGAGTCGAGAAGGTTATGTGAGCGTGTTACGTAAAAGAAAAGCAAGCAAAAAAATATGTCAATGTGATACATGAACGAAACGTGAGTAGAGAGAGTCGTGTGAATGTAATAGATTACATTTGTATTCCAATCATACAAAATTGTATGAACTGTATGTTGAAGTTCGGGTAGACCAAGAACTGTGAATGTGTTATGTAAAAGAAAAGGAAGTAGAGAAAATCATGTGAATGTAATAGCATGAATTTCTATTTCAGTTACAGAAAGTTGAATGATTTGAATGTGGAAGGTCACGTAGAGGACATGTATTGTGTAAAATAGAAGTGAGTAGAGAAAACTGTGTGAATGTAATACGTTGCATAGTAAAATGGATAGCATAAAAGGGTTCAGGAAAGCACCCTTAGAGCAAGTGAGTGAGTTGGGTTTAAGGGCCCGTCAACAGCTAGGTCATTAGGGCCCCGAGCACACTTATATACGCCAAATTTCATGGTGAACCATCAACCAGCTGATTGTATGAACTATGTGTTGAAGAGCGAGTAGAGAGGGACACGTGAATGTGTAACGTGAAAGAAAAGTGAGTACACAAAATCCTGTAAATGTAACATGTTGGATTTCTATTTCAATCATAGAAAATTGTATGGATTGTATGTTAAACAGCGAGTAGAAGAAGATATGTGATTGTGTTTCGTAAAAGAAAGTTGAGTATAGAAAACCATGTGAATGTAATACGTAGCTGTTCTATGTCAGTCATGAACCATTGTGTGAGCTGTATGTTGAAGAGTGTGTGGAGAAGGGTATGCGAATGTGTTATGTAAAAGAAAAGTGAGTAGAGAAAGTTATGTGAATGTACTCCTTTGCATACTAAAAGAAATGGCATAGAAACCACCATGAAAAATAGGTGTACCAAGTTTATGGTTATCGGTCATCTAGTAGACTGTATGAATCGTATGTTGAAGAGTGAGTAGTGAAGAAGATTGGAATGTGTTGCCTAAGAGGAGAGTGAGTTGAGTAAATCGTGTGAATGTAATATGTTGCATTTCTGATTCAACTATAGAGAACTGCATGAATTGTATGAAGAAGAAAGAGTAGAGAAAGAAATGTGATTGTGCTTCGTAAAAGAAGGGTGAGTATAATAAGCATGTGAGTGTGATACGTAGCTGGTCTATTTCAGACCTAAAGCTTTGTATGAATTGTATGTTGAAGCGCTGGCATAGAAGGAAATGTGAATGTGCTGATGTAAAAGAAAAGTGAGTAGAGGAAGTTATGTGAATGCAGTCCAGTGCATAATATAATTAGTAGCATAAAAATTGCCATGAAAAAAAAAAAGAAAATAAAAAAAAAAAAAACAAGTTTACCAATTTTCGTCGTTATCGTTCAACCAGTAGATTCTATGAGTTGTATGTTGAGGAGTTAGTAGAGAAGAACATATGAATGTGTTGCGTAAGAGAATATTGAGTTGAATAAATCGTGTGAATGTAATACGTTGCATTTGTATTTCAACCATATAGAAAAATGTGTGAATTGTACGAAGGAGGGATAATAGAGAAAGAAGTGTGATTGGGCTTCGTAAAATAAGTGAGTAGAGAAGACTGTGTGAAGGTTTTGAGTCGTGCTGTACATATTCAAAGAGAGATATTTTTTTCTAGAAGTGATTCACTCTTTGATTAGGAGTCTCAAAACATGTATTTATGCTACAATATTATTGTTGAAGTCAAAGTGGGATAGGTAGTATAGAAAGCAAACACTTTTTTGACTAGCAATTGAAATAAAAATGCTTTCCCTTAAGGAAAAGTCAAAAGGGTAGCCATGGTCACTATGTAGGTTAATGAGAGATGCTCATGTGACATTGGCGCGCCAGGTATGAATTAGAAGTTCTGCGTACCAACACACACTAATGTGACATCAACGTTACCTCATAGCATCGGACCACAGAACCAGAACCAGAACCATAATCAGGTCGTACAGGTTCTCCTGTACGGTGTGTCTTTTCGCTCAGCACCTAGCCGCTTCTGCGGCTTTATCTGTGCGATATGGGAGGTTGTCCGTGTATTGTCGTGCGTGTTTGTTCTGGGCAAAGGTTTCTTTCTGTATACCTAATTCAGGATACAGAAAGGGGGCAGGAATAGGTGATGGGTAATGATGTGTTGGAGGATGGGAGTGGCGTTACCCTTATCCAAGGACGTCCTTGGGTAAGCGGTAGCTTTTCTTCCTTCTAGGTGCTAAGTGGTCATATTGACCTAATACCCGTACCAGCTGATTGGTGTGGGAGTTAATTTTCGAGTACATGGTTCGGGATCGCTCCTTTACCAAGTCCTCGATGTAGGGAAGTCCTGTTTGGGTATGTAGGATGTGAGACGGGAATCTACGTCCGGTATTGAAGATCATTCTTAGTGCCCTGTTCTGCACCGACTGAAGTTTGATGATGTGTGAAGGTGCAGCTGATCCCCAGGCTTCGCAGCCATAAAGGATCATGGGCGGAATGATGGCCCGGTAAATCCTTAATTTAAGGTGGTTTGGCATAGTAGATTTGAGGATAGGGTAGAGCTGTCTGAGCGCAGCGTGACCAACTTTGGCCTTTGCGCGGACGTGTGGGGCGTATGTTAGCCCGCGATCGAGGACAACGCCTAAGTATTTGGCAGAGGTTCCCCATGGGATATTTCTCCGCCTGAGCCGAAGTGACCGATCCGGTCGCCAATTGCGAACCTTACCAAGGAGGAGAGCGGAGCTTTTCCCCGGACTAATAGCCATAATCGGACCACATGGAAAGCGCGGGATATATATAAGAAGCGAAGTGAACATTTCATCCGTGAGAGCGGTGTGTACTGCCTTTGTGTTCAAATTAAAAATTCTCTTATACATGTTACTTTTTCCGGTCTTCACCATGAGTTTCAAAGTGTATTTTTTGCTCGTTTTACATGTTCTGCTAATCAGGTTATAATAGGACTATTGGTGTTGTCCTGTTTTAGACCGGTGGTTTCGTTTACGTCCCCATTACATCGTCATGTATTCTTCTACAATTGATCCCTTGTGTCAATGTCATAGATATCTGTACTGATATAAGTTTAATTCATGATCACAATGCCTAGGGCTTTAGAAACCGAAACATTACTATGTACATAGGTTTAATACATAATCCTATATATTTAAACGAGCAATTCTTGTATATTTATTCCGCGCAACTTGGGAACGGCTCTAATGAATTCCATCAAACTTTGTATTCAGATAGGGTTTTGCTTTTCAAGTTCATCTATATAGGTGTAATTCCAGAAAAAACGCAATTTTACATAAAAAATTACATTTTTACTTTCTCTTCTGGTAAGTACGGGAAGTATTGTATTCCACCCAAAAATTCGATGTCGAGATTTCACCGGAAATATATGTTTTGAGGCCTCCTGAATCCAAAAATAGCATTTTAAGAAAAAGGTCCGTGTGTGTGTCTGTGTGTCAGCCTTTGGACAGCATAACTCAAAAACGAAAAGTCGGTTAAAAACCAAAGTTGGTATTTAAGTTGAATGTTGTTTAAGGATGTGACACGAAGATTTTGAAGAAAATAGACCCACCCTAAACTACCCTTTACATGGAAAATGTTTCGAAACTTTTGCTTTTCTTGAAAATGCCTCTAACGATTTTGATTAAAATGCCATATGTTTGAGATATTTTTATGACAAATGAAATGTATATCTTGAATTTTCAGGCTATAGTCCCTGTAGTCGTATTTACTCTGGACGAATTTTCCATAACTGGTAAATCGTTAGAGATAGAGCAAATGATACTCTACAAAAAATGTAAATTTTGCTAAAATACACAATTTATGTCTGAATAAATTTTCTTGTAGGGTGAACCATTTCTGAGATATTCCTTGTTATGTGTGTGATTTCGGAAAACTTAGAGCTTAAGCGAAATGCAACAACGTTGTTCACTTTTTTAAATGTTAATCGTGCAAATAGAACGGAAATTCAAAGGTCAACAAGATTTGACTGTCGCACAAAGCCTTCTGTATTCTAATGTCTCCCTTGCACCTACAAGGACATAAGCAATAAGATAATTTGTACGAATGTTTATCTTAACTAACCTGGAGATATAGGAATAAGAGTTTGTTAGAATAGTACAAGAGTAGAGAAAGTCATGTGAGCGCAACACATCATAATTTTTTATATGTTAAGTGTGCAATGACAACAGAATCTCAAAGCTTTAAAACATTTGACTATCGCACAAAGCCTACTGTATTCTAACTTCCCTTTGCATCTATAAGGAAATAAGTAACTAGATAATTTGTAGAAATGTTTATCCTAACTAACAGGCAGAAGATATAGGAATAAGAGTTTGTAAGAATGGTTAGTACAAGAGTAGAGAAAGTCATGTGAGTGCAACACATCAGATTTTTTTTATTTCTATCACTAAGCATTACCTAGATTGTAATTGCGGTATTAAGATTTTTTCATTGTTTTCATGTCATAATTTGCTTCCTACAGTGAATAATTGAGTTATTTATTTGAAGTACTTCACTCATTGGAGAGCTGTCAAGTAGATAAAGTATAACTACACAATTAACAAGTATTTCTTTAATGTACGGTGAAATAAAATTAGTTATAGCACAAAGAATAGAAAATGTACCAAATTAATAACAATCAACTTCAATGAAATATAAATAATACTCATTAATCTCTTCATAGTAAAAGTTTTGAAATAGCTAAGAATTAGTAGCATTATAGTAGCTGCAAAACAAGAATAAACATGGGCCTAGCCAATACAGTGATGTTGCTCTCTTGGTGTTGCCAGATTTACGCGCAAGACGGTTTCGTGTGACAGAGGCAGTCAAATCTTTCATCTTTGTCGCCCGCTTGCTGGGCAACTGGCAACGCCGAGAGAGCAACATCACTGTATTGGCTAGGCCCATGTCCATTCTTGTTTTTTAGCTACTCTTAATAAAGTATTATATGTACTACAATTGCGGGCACCCCCGGTAACACAGGAGCTACCCCATCAACAGCGCAAGCCGGCGGCGCCGTGGACGAGCGGTTAGCGCGCTCGCCTACCACCTAGGTGGCACGGGTTCGATCCCAGGGACCCGCATGTGGTATTCGTGGTGGACGAAGCGGCGCCAGGGCGGGTTTTCTCCGGGTACTCCGGTTTCCCCCGCCATCTCATTCCACCGGTGCTCCATCTTCATGTATCATCAGTGACACCGCCTGCTGTGCCGTAGTAGTAAAAGCGGGCGTTAAACACTACAACAACAACAACAACAGCGCAAGCTGAGCTCCTTACAGTCCTTCCAAGAGAAGCTTGGAAGCCTAAATCTTCTCCAAATATCCATATTTGGACCACCCATCAGCAGTGCCCAACGGTAGTTGCACACTGAAATTAACACCCGACGAGGAGCATAAACCTATGCCACCTCCTAATAAAACCCACAATCCCCATTCTTCACCAGCCATCCTACAACATCCTAATCCCGTCATACAGTGGTTAAACCCATAAAGGGCAGGTACACGAATGACACACCTCGGGCTGTTCTCAGCCTGCCATCTGGTAGTCTAGTCTAGTCATGTACTACAATTTCGATGCATTTTGGCAAATATCACTGATAATGAGAATCAGTATGTCGCAATATTTGCTCCAACTGTTGGCTCTGCGGTTTTATTTCCAATTAGAAAATCGAATTTTTCTGTTGTTCTTGGAAGTATTTAGTGATACATATATAATTGAAAACGCTGGTGACGAGCCTTAACTCTTTTCCTAAGCTTTTTTAATGCAAACACGAGTGTCATAATATGCGATTAAGGGTGAATTGGCAAATAAAGCAACAAGAGAAGGGTGCGGTAGGAAAAATGTTCAGACGTTAACCAAAACGATAAATACAGTTTGACAATTCGACGAATCTCACTTCTGACACTAGGTGGTAAATTGATAAAAGTCCAATTCAATTACATTCCTCACTTTATTTTCTTCTAAAACCATTGTAAAACTACGTAGTTCTCTTTTACTGATGTAAATACAGTCTACAGTCTTTCGTGATTTACACCTCACAACTATCTTCTTCCCGTAACCTTGACTGAGTCCTTTCACTGTCTTTCTTTACTTTCTCTGTCTCTCAAACACTAACTCAGACGACACAATCACTCAACACTCATTAAAACTTCTTTACTTTGACGACACACAGCTGTCTCGCAATGACCGATTCATGTCTGTAAACATAACTATTACTCTAACTCCTCTCATCGCTTCGCCTACTTATATAGCGAGGATGACGTAACATGGACCTTTCTCGAACTTATACAAACACGCCGGCTGCAGGATACTTCTCGAATACCTTGGAAAAAACTTTATGTTACCGTTCAATTGTTGTTATTCACGTATTTGCTCACCTGAATTGTGTGAGGAAGCTTGACCTTCAGCGCCTTTGTTATGTGCCGCGCCAGTGGGGTGGAACAGCCTGACCAGGACTGTCCTTTGTTGTGTTATCGCTGCCGTGGGCCGGTGTCACAATACATATCTTTCTTTAGCTCCCTTAACTCTTAACTGGAAGGTAGAACTGGAACTGAAAAGCTCAATGCCACAGTCACGATTTGAACGACAGACCCTCCGCTTACCAACCGGGTGCTCTAACCATTAAGCTACTGTGACAGCTTGTCAGAATGACATTGAATTCTCCAACCAATTCATATTCCTCCCGCTAAACCACAAAGACTGTCTCACATCAGAGACAATTACCCCAATGGTGACTCACTATCGTAAGTACTTTATGTCCCGGGATTAAATAACCTTCAGATGGTAATTATTATTTATTTATGCCAACAAGCTTACTGTTGGTGTTTTTAAACACACAAGCCGTGTGTGGGTAATGTTTGAGAGGTAGAACTGGAACTGAAAAACCCAATGCCACATCTGGGATTTGAACCACAGACCCTCCGCTTACCAAATTCTGGCTATGGCATTGGGTTTTTCAGTTCCAGTTCTACCTATCGAGCATTGCCCACACACGGTTTTTATGTTTAAAAACACCAACAGTAAGTTTGTTGGCATAAATAAATAATAATCTTAACTGGAAATTCATGGTTTAAGCCCCTGTAAAAAATAAGCACTGTTACAAAATTTGTTATGCCTGTTCGCGTCTGAACAGGGTAGGTAACTCAAGTGAAAGTGCTACAACTTGCGTAAATATTAAACTTCTTATTTAAGTCGCGCATCGTTTGAGGATGAAAGGCGAACATTTTCAGAGAATTCTCTCTCCCAAGAAATTCTTTAAAAGGAAACCTTTCAGTTGGTTTTTATTTTTATAAAACTGTTTTACAGTTTTATGGACATTGATATATTGATATTAGTAATATAAATGTATATTAACTTCCTTTAGAATGTTCCATGAAGTTATTTTCATATACAACTGAGTATTATACACGGACAAAATAAGAAAATATAAAGAGAGAGTCATAAATGAATATATGAGACATTCAAAGATGCATGGGAACGTGATTTTAGACATAAGCCTATGTTGGCTTTATGTACGAAAGAGAGTGTGTTTTTTTCCATGTTTATAATTGGAAACACTAGTTAGTTCCAGCGGAACCGAGTGGGCTGAGTCAGGAGGTAACGCTTGTGGCCCGCATTCAGGAGGCCGCAGGCTCCATCCACGTAGCCGCACACTGGCATCGGTTTCTTCGTGGTTTTCTCGTGTCACTTAGGCGAATGCTGGGGTATATTATTTCATACTATGGTTTCCTTTCCATCATTTCTCTTAATTCCACTTCCTTATTATCCTTCAAGTATGCTTTCAGGCGAGTGGTGTTGGCGGTGCCGGACAGTTGGCGTGGACGCTTGCACCTGATGACTGTTTTTCTCAGCGCTAGATGACGTTCGGTAAGCCGCTGTCCTCTGTCGGGGGACGCCTGTGCGGCATCGGACCCGCTGTGTGTGGTGGCTGCTCGGCAGGCCCTGGCGCCGGGATGAAGAGACCTAGGCTTGTTAAGGATTTCCGCGCCTGTATCCTGTACCCTATTGTTCCAGCGGAACTGGTAACAGGAAAATGATATTGAGATGAACCTTCGTCGCACTTTAGCACGTGAATCACTTCGCAATAACGTAGTACGGTCATGGTCTTGAGACTCAATGACGGATGAGCAACCCACATAGGTTTACAAGTAGTTGAATGAGAATTTTTCCTCTCAGAAATGATATCTGAGCTCTCAATGAATCCACTGCCTTAGCTGTGTGTGCAGTCACTGATTTTATACTAACAGTACCACTATTCATAACTTTTACTTGTCTCTTCGCTTAACCTAAAACTATATGAGTACAAGCATTTTCTCCAGCTCTTGAAATGACTGCTCTAGTCCAGTGAAATTTGCCTTATGTTCCTTATCTGCATCCGCCAGTGCCTTTATATTCGCATCCCTCAGACTGAGTGGTAATATTCAGTGCATTTTCTAAAGCTCTTTACTCTTTTAGAGATTTTCCAGTGACTCTGTGATTAAAGGTTTTAGTTGAACCATTGAACTATTCAGTCTGTTAGCAGCATTCTTTGTTGTACTTCTAATTTTATTTTAAATATTTTCCATCCCATGTTCAATCTGTTTTTTGAATGTATATTCAAGTTCATCTCCAGATTTTATTAACTTTTTACTTTCTCTACTGGTAAGAAGGGAAAGTATTGTATTCCCCCCAAAAATGTGATGTCCAGATTTCACCGGAAATATATTTTGAGACCCCCTGAATCCAAAAAAAGCATTTTTATAAAAAGCTCCGTGTGTGTGTCTGTGTGTCTGTCAGTCTGTGGACAGAATAACTCGAAAACGAAAAGTCGGTTAAAAACCAAATTTGGTATTTACGTTTAATGTCCTTCAGGGATGCAACATGAACATTTTAAATAAAATAGCCCCACCCTAAACTACCCCTTACATGGACAATTTTTCGAAAATTTTGATTTTCTTGAAAATGGCTTTAACGATTTTGAATAAAATATCGTATGTTTGAGATATTTTTATGGAAAATGAAATGTATGTCTTGAATTTTCTGGCTATAGCCCCTGTAGTCGTATTTACTCTGGATGACTTTTGCATAACTGGCAAACCGTTAGAGATAGACCAAATCATAGTATACAAAAATGTAGATATTGCTAAAATACACAACTTGTGTCCCAATAAATTTTCTTGTAGGGTGAAACATTTCGGAGATATTCCTTGTTATCTGTGTGAGTTCCGGAAAACAACATTTTCGTGAATTGAACATCAGTGTTCATTTTTTTATGTTAAGTGTGCAAATAGAACAGAATATCAAAGCTTCAAAAGGTTTGACTATCGCACAAAGCCTACTGTATTCTAATATTCCCCTTGCACCTACAAGGAAATAAGCAATAAGAAAATAATGTTCATCTCAACTAACACGAGAAAGATCGAGGGATAAGAGTTTGCAAGAATGGTTAGTACAAGAGCACAGAAAGTTATGTGAGTTCAACACATCAGATTTTTGGTAAATAGTAGAAGTCGTAAGTGCATCAACATATCGTTTAGTGGCTGCAACAGTACGCAGTCTCCTGTTCAAGAATTGGTTGTTTCCATTCCCATCTCTGTTTATGATAAACTGATGAAGTGTTCTTTTAAATGGCGTAGCCCTCTGCGATCCGAACCTGTCGAGACTCATATCGAGCTATGGAAAGCATTTTCTTCCTTTTTACTTTCTCTACCACCTATAGGAAAGTAGAGGAAGTATTGTACTGCACCCAAAAATTCGATGTCGAGATTTCACCAGAAATATGCGTTTTTAGGCCCCCTAAATCCAAAAAAGAGCATTTTTAGAAAAAGTTGTGTATGTCTCTGTGTGTGTCTGTCAGTCTGTAGACAGCATATACCTCAAAAACGAAAAGTTGGTTAAAAACTAAGTTTGTATTTAAGTTTAATGTCTTCCAAGGATGCGACACGAAGATTTTGAAGAAAATTGCTCCACGCTAAACTACCCTTTAGATGGAAAATTTTGATATTCTTGAAAATGACTAACGGTTTTGATTAAAATGTCATGTTTAAGATATTTGTATGACAAATGAAATGATTGTCTTGAATTTTCTGGATATAAATATAGGTAGATCTTGCTAAAACTCGTGATTTATGTCGAAATAATTTTTTGTAGAGTGAAACATTTCGGAAATATTCCTTGTTATTTGCGTTAGCTTTGGAAATCACTTTCATCAAGTGCAACGTCGTTGCTCATTTTTATATGTTAACCCTGCAAAGAGATGGAACCTCAACGCTTTAAAAGATATGACTATCGCTCAAAGTCTACGGTTTCCCATATTCCCTGTACCTACAAGGAAATGAACAATAAGGTAAATTGTACAAATGTTTATTTCAACTAACACGAAGAAGATAAGCAAAAAGAGTTACTAAGAATGGTTAGTACAACAGTAGAGAAAGTCATGTGAGTGCAGCACATCAGATTTTTTGTATGCTAACCGTACAAAGAGAAAGCTTTAAAAGATTTGACTATCGCTCAAAGCCTACTGTATTCCCATATTCCCCTTACACCTACAAGGAAATAAGCAATGAGATAATTTCTGAAAATATTTATCAGTATTAACGAAAATAAGATGTAGGAATAACAGTTTGTAAGAATGGCTAGTACAAAAGTAGATAAAGTCATGTAAGTGCAACGCGGATTTTATTACTTTAAAATCATTCCAAAATTGAACGTCATTCATTGAGAATTCGAAAACTATTGTAAGTCATGACACGAGTGACTGTAAATTTATCTAGAGAATCTATCACGAGCTGTATTTATTAAGACTATTTCACGAATTAAAGGAAGATCAAGCCCATGAAATGTTATTTAAATGCCGTATTGCAATTACCAACCACTTAAAAGAAAGATGTAGCATCAGTACATACATCAGCGTCAGTTGACACGGTCTACAAGATTCTGATATTGATGTTCCAAATTTTAAGGTTTTGGCAATGTCAGAAGTTGGAGCATTTGCTGTTAATTTATAGCTTTGTTCAATACAAAATTTGTCAAACTGATTCCAAACATGTTTTCTGTTGTATTCTGTGCTCTGAGGTTTCGCTCTTTGAATTAGTTCATCTATTTCAGCATTCACCGAAGCGAGAGCCAGCCATTTTTGACATTTGAATAACGGCTCTGTAGCGTCAAATTACGTAAGCTATGTGCATCTATAGCACAATGCCGCTCTAACCTGATCATAATATAAGTAAACCAGAGGAGGTTGCAATTAAAATTCAGAGGAGGTGATCATAAAATGTGATAATTTTTCGTGAATGAAGGCCCTCATTGGTTGCAATGATTGGTTGATATCAACCAAGTCACATGTAAGTGAAATAGTCACTACAAGGGGCCTTTCTTCTGAAGCACTCTCCCAAAACGCTTTTGCACAAGTCTTTAAATTCAGCATAAGACATGTCAGTCTTTATATATACCGGGTGGAAGGGAAGTCATTACATGAATTTAAACCAGTGATAGATCTCAGTATTAGGAACACATTTTGTATCCTAAGTTTTTGTCTCTGACCATTTCCTACGAAGATATTTTAGTTTTGTGGAAAACAATCAGACAACACTGCAGATTGTGTCGCTGGTCACTTTCCCTGGCTCAGTACATAGACAAACTGCGTAAAGGTGCGTCTTGAAAACAAACACATACCCTGCCTTGTCCTCCTGTGTTTACTGTGTGGGTATAGGCCAATCCCAAGCGTTAGATTCCAAAACATTAAACGAAGGCGAAAGCGCCCGTCCTGTTTACATTCACAAACTAGGTAAATTCCCTGACCAACCTCTACGCAACGTTGTCGACTTACCTAATGTCTAAGAGAGCAGCTTGGAGTATTCCTTCACGTCTTTTAAATGATTAATCATTTCGTAACCCTGTGTAATTACCACCGAAGCTATGTTAGAAATAAGTTACTCTATACGCATCTTACAAGTAAAAAACTGTTATCTTCGCACATTCTTGTGGAATTATGCATCCAATTTGGATCAAAAACTTTATTTTTCAGAAATCGGCAACAAAGAACAAAAAAGAACAAAATGTCATTAGAAGGAGTGTAATAACTTCCCTTCCATCCCGTATATGTTTCAGGCTTATATTGACTGTTCGTATTATCACAAACTATACATTTCAGTACTTTAGCATAGAACTGTGTGAAATATGTAGAGTCTATATTGCGATGCCTTCCCGCTGTAAAATGATGCAGTGTTGCCCTGTTTTTCTGTGATAGAGTCACCACATGTAAAGATGGATTTTTCCTTTTTTACCTTCTCCACTGGTAAGTAGGGGAAGTATTGTATTCCACCCAAAAGTTCGATGTCGAGATTTCACCGGAAATACATGTTTTAAGGCCCCCTGAATCCAAAAAAGCATTTTCAGAGAAAAGGTCCGTGTGTGTCTGTGTGTGTGTCAGTCTGTCAGTCTGCGGACAGCATAACCCAAAAACGAAAAGTCGGTTAAAAACCAAAGTTGGTATTTAAGTTTAATGTCTTTCAAGGATGTGACAGGAAGATATTGAAGAAAATAGCCTCACCCTAAACTACCCTTTAAATGGAAGATTTTTCGAAAATTTTGATTTTCTTGAAAATGGCTCTAACGATTTTGATTAAAATGCCATATGTTTGAGATATTTTTATGACAAATGAAATGTATATCTTGAATTTTCTGGCTATTGCCCCTGTAGTCACATTTACTCTGGATGAATTTTGCATAACTGGTAAACCGTTAGAGATAGACCAAATAATACTACACAAAAATGTAGACCTTGCTAAAATACACAATTTATGTCTCAATAAATTTTCTTGTAGGGTGAACCATTTCGGAGATATTCCTTGTTATGTGGGTGAGTTTCGCAAAACTTAGAACTTTCGTGAAATGGGTCATCGCTGCTCATTTTTTATATGTTAAGTGTGCAAAGACAAAAGAATCTCAAACATTTCACTATCGCACAAAGCCTACTGTATTCTAACATTCCCCTTGCGCCTACAAGGAACTAAGCAATAAGATAATTTGTACACATATTTATCTCAACCAACAAGAAAGAAGATATAGGAATAAGAGTTTGTAAGAATGGTTAGTTCAAGAGTAGAGAAAGTCATGTGAATGCAACACATAAGATTTTTACTTTCTCTACTGGTAAGTAGGGGAAGTATTGTATTCCACCCAACAATTCGATGTCGAGATTTCACCGGAAATACATGTTTTGAGGCCCCCTGAATCCAAAAAAAAGCATTCTTAGAAAAAGGTCCGTGTATGTGCCTATGTGTCTGTCAGTCTGTCAGTCTGTGGACAGCATAACTCAAAAACGAAAACTTGGTTAAAGACCAAAGTTGGTATTTAAGTTTAATGTCTTTCAAGGATGTGACACGAAGATTTTGAAGAAAATAGCCCCAAACTAAACTACTCTTTACATGGAAATTTTTTCGAAAATTTTGATTTTCTTGAAAATGGCTCTAACAATTTTGATTAAAATGTCATATGTTTGAGATATTTTGATGACAAATGAAATGTATATCTTGAATTTTCTGGCTATAGCCCCTGTAGTCGTATTTACTCTGAACGACTTTTGCATAACTGGTAAATCGTAGAGATAGACCAAATTATAGTATACAAAAAATGTAGACCCTGCTAAAATACACAATTTATGTCTCAATAAATTTTCTTGTAGGGTGAACCATTTCGGAGATATTCCTTGTTATGTGTGTGAGGTTCGGAAAACTTACAACTTTCGTGAAATGGGTCATTGTTGTTCATTTTTTTTTATATGTTACGTGTGCAAAGAGAACGGAATCTCAAAGCTTTAAACGAGTTGACTATCGCACAAAGCCTACTGTATTCCAATATTCCCCTTGCACCTACAAGGAAATAAGCAAGAAGATAATTTGTACAAATGTTTATTTTAAGTAACACGAAGAAGACATAGGAATAAGAGTTTGTAAGAATGGTTAGTACAAAAGTAGAGAAAGTCATGTGAGTGCAACACATCAGATTTTTGAACTTGGGATGTATACAGGGCACTTTCTCCGTCTTCATAAGGGTACACTTCTATACCGTCAATGTTGTCAGGCAGTTGATGAGATGTTCATACCTTGGCTGACTCAGAGGCTTTTTAATAAGTATACAAATTTTCGAAACGTAAGACATTCTTGTAAAGTAGGATGTTCAGTAATATATTGTTTCTCTAGCGCTGGAGATACCTAGATTAAGAGTTGTAACATGGCAGAAAACAATTGTCCGTGGTGATTGCCTATAAAATTGCATTCTAATTCTAGCACCTGATTAGGCAGGAAAAATCTTGCTTCATAAGCTCCATATTAACGATTAAATTACAGAAAATATGCTTAATACACACATACACACAAACACACGCACACATACCTACACAAACACACACACACACACACACACACACACACACACACACACACACACACACCACAACGTACTATGCGTTTTGATTTCCACTCACATATTGAATAAGAGATGGAACTGATGTAATGAAATGATTGATGAGCTTGTTAGGTTGGGTAAGGTAAGTTTAGATTAGGTTATAAAAATCTTATGTGTTGCACTCATTCTTGTTTTAGCCATTCCTACAAACTCTTATTCCCATATATTCTTCGTGTTAGTTGAGATAAACATTTGCAGAAGTTATCTTATTGCTTATTTCCTTGTAGGTGTAAGGGGAATATGGGAATGCAGTAGGCTTTGAGCGATAGCTAAATCCCTTAAGGCTTTGAGATTCCGTTCTCTTTGCATAGTTAACGTAAAAAAAATTAACAACGATGTTGCATTTGATGAAGGTTTTAAATTTTCTGAAACTGACACAAATAACAAGGAATATTTCCGAAATGGTTCACTCTACAAAAACATTTATTTGTACATAAATCGTATGTTTTAGCGAGATCTACATTTTTTGTAAAGTAAGATTTCGTTTATCTCTTACGGTTTACGAGTTATTCCAAAGTCATTCAGAGTAAACAGGACTGCATGGGCTGTAGCCAGAAAATTCAAAACATGCATTTCATTTGTCATAGAATACCTTAAACATATGTCATCTTAAACCAAATCGTTAGAGCCATTGTCAAGAAAATCAAGATTTTCGAAGAATCTTCATGTAAAGGGTTGTTTAGGGTGGGGCAATTTTCTTCGAAATCTTCGTGTTACATCCTTGAAACACTTTAAACTCAAATACCAGCTTGCCACACCTTCCAACACCTTGTACACCTTGTAACACCTAGCAACACCTTGCCACACCTAGCCACACCTTGTCCACCTTGCAAAACCTAGCAACACCTTGCAACACCTTGCCACACCTAGCCACACCTTGCCCACCTTGCAACACTTTGTTCACCTTGCTACACGTTGCTACACCTAGCCACACCTAGCCACATCTAGCCACACCTTGCCACACCTTGCCCACCTTGCCCACCTTGCCCACCTAGCAACACCTAGCAACACCTTGCCACACCTAGCCACACCTAGCCACACCTAGCCACACCTTGCCCACCTTGCCACACCTTGCCCACCTTGCCCACCTTGCCCACCTTGCAACACCTAGCAACACCTTGCCACACCTTGCCACACCTTGCCCACCTTGCCCACCTTGCAACACCTAGCAACACCTTGCCACACCTAGCCACACCTAGCCACACCTAGGCACACCTAGCCCACCTTGCAACACTTTGTTCACCTTGCTACACCTTGCTACACCTAGCCACACCTAGCCACATCTAGCCACACCTAGCCACACCTAGCCACACCTAGCCACACCTAGCCACACCTAGCCACATCTAGCCACACCTAGCCACACCTAGCCACACCTAGCCACCCCTTGCTACAACTTGCTACACCTAGCCACACCTAGCCACATCTAGCCACACCTAGCCACACCTAGCCACACCTAGCCACACCTAGCCACACCTAGCCCACCTTGCAACACTTTGTTCACCTTGCTACACCTTGCCACACCTAGCCACACCTAGTCCACCTTGCAACACTTTGTTCACCTTGCTACACCTTGCTACACCTTGCCACACCTAGCCACATCTAGCCACACCTTGCCCACCTTGCAACACTTTGTTCACCTTGCTACACCTTGCCACACCTAGCCACACCTTGCAACACTTTGTTCACCTTGCTACACCTTGCTACACCTTGCCACACCTAGCCACACCTAGCCACACCTTGCAACACTTTGTTCACCTTGCTACACCTAGCAACACCTTGCCACACCTAGCCACACCTAGCCACACCTTGCAACTCTTTGTTCACCTTGCTACACCTTGCCACACCTAGCCACACCTAGCCACACCTTGCAACACTTTGTTCACCTTGCTACACCTAGCAACACCTTGCGACACCTAGCCACACCTAGCCCACCTTGCAACACCTTGTTCACCTTGCTACACCTTGCTACACCTAGCAACACCTTGCCACACCTAGCCACACCTAGCCCACCTTGCAACACTTTGTTCACCTTGCTACACCTTGCTACACCTTGCCACACCTAGCCACACCTAGCCCACCTTGCAACACTTTGTTCACCTTGCTACACCTTGCCACACCTAGCCACACCTAGCCCACCTTGCAACACCTTGTTCACCTTGCTACACCTTGCTACACCTAGCAACATCTTGCCGCACCTAGCCACACCTTGCCCACCTTGCAACACTTTGTTCACCCTGCTACACCTTGCCACACCTAGCCACATCTAGCCACACCTTGCCCACCTTGCAACACTTTGTTCACCTTGCTACACCTTGCTACACCTTGCCACACCTAGCCACATCTAGCCACACCTTGCCCACCTTGCAACACTTTTTTCACCTTGCTACACCTTGCTACACCTTGCTACACCTTGCCACACCTAGCCACACCTAGCCCACCTTGCAACACTTTGTTCACCTTGCTACACCTTGCTACACCTTGCTACACCTTGCCACACCTAGCCACACCTTGCCCACCTTGCAACACTTTGTTCACCTTGCTACACCTTGCTACACCTTGCCACACCTAGCCACACCTAGCCCACCTTGCAACACTTTGTTCACCTTGCTACACCTTGCCACACCTAGCCACACCTTGCCCACCTTGCAACACTTTGTTCACCTTGCTACACCTTGCCACACCTTGCCACACCTAGCCACACCCTGCCCACCTTGCAACACCTAGCAACACCTTGCCACACCTAGCCACACCTAGCCACACCTTGCCCACCTTGCAACACCTAGCAACACCTTGCCACACCTAGCCACACCTAGCCACACCTTGCCCACCTTGCAACACCTAGCAACACCTTGCCACACCTTGCCACACCTAGCCACACCTTGCCCACCTTGCAACACCTAGCAACACCTTGCAACACCTTGCCACACCTAGCCACACCTTGCCCACCTTGCAACACCTAGCAACACCTTGCCACACCTAGCCACACCTTACCACACCTTGCAATACCTTGCCCACCTTGCCACACCTAGCCACACCTTGCCCACCTTGCAACACCTAGCAACACCTTGCCACACCTAGCCACACCTTGCCACACCTTGCAATACCTTGCCCACCTTGCCTTCCTAACTACTTGTTTATTTATTCATTTGTGCTACAACAGAGCAAAGCTCCAATTACGGTAGCTACATTTTATTGATGCAGGTTTAAGTACCAGTATGATACAAAACAACAATACAGAAAGGAATACTAAGAAACTAAGACTAAAAAATCTGATGTGCTACACTCACATGACTTTCTTCTACTCTTGCACTAACCATTCTAACAAACTCTTATTCCTATATCTCCATGTTAGTTAAGATAAACATTCGTACAAATTATCTTATTGCTTATTTCCTTGTAGATCCAAGGGAGATATTAGAATACAGAAGGCTTCGTGCGACAGTCAAATCTTTTTGACCTTTGAGATTCCGTTCTCTTTGCACGATTAACATATAAAAAAATGAACAACGTTGTTGCATTTCGCTAAAGTTGTAAGTTTTCCGAAACTCACACACATAACAAGGAATATCTCCGAAATGGTTCACCCTACAAGAAAATTTATTGAGACATAAATTGTGTATTTTAGCAAGATCTACATTTTTTGTACAGAATGATATGGTCTATCTCTAACGGTTTACCAGTTATGCAAAAGTCGTCCAGAGTAAATACGACTACAGGGGCTATAACCATAAAATTCAAGATATACATTTCATTTGTCATAAAAATATCTCAAACATATGGCATTTTAATCAAAATCGTTAGAGCTATTTTCAAGAAAATCAAAGTTTTCGACAAATTTTCCATGTAAAGGGTAGTTTAGGGTGGGGCTATTTTCTTCAAAATCTTCGTGGCACATCCTTGAACGACATTAAACTTAAATACCAACTTTTGTCTTTAACCGACTTTTCGTTTTTGAGTTATGCTGTCCACAGACTGACAGACACACAGACACATACACGGACCTTTTTCTAAAAATGATTTTTGTGGATTCAGGGGGCCTCAAAACATATTTCCGGTGAAATCTCGACATCGAATTTTTGGGTGGAATACAATACTTCCCCTACTTACCGGTAGAGAAGGTAAATTGAACTATCTATTAAGCTATTATTAAAGGCAAGACATTGCAAATGTTATACTGATTCAGCAGATAACTATAAGTGATAGAACTGAAGATCACATGTAAACAATTCCTATATTTAATTGTTCTGCTTGTAACAGAAGCTAAAATCCAGCTCTATTTTGGTTGAAAGTTTATTGCATCTGGCATATAACATCAGAACGGGATAACCTTTATGTGATAACGTTTTCGGAGTCCTCAATTCTAAGAACTAGCTGTTTCGGAAAGTAGCAGTACTGACATTAAAATATATTTTATAGATAAATTCTTCACTGGATTCCAGGTCATTCACGAGTTTATATAAAAAATAATTGTTTAGCATTTATTCTGCGATCACAAAGTAAGACTAATTATGCCAAGGTCTTTGTTATGTTAAACGATGGATCTATGCAATGTTTACGTTTAATCTAAGTGCTGTCTTGTATCCTTTACGCCACTACAAGGGTCAAGACCTGCCCCTCAGCACAAGTAGCATTTTCCCTGTTTGTCCTACGGTTACGTCGGGAAGCATCACACAAAAACACCACTCTTGGCTGCATATAATAATTACCACATGAGCGGTCAACAATAATTAGCTAAAACATGGTGTCTTGCTGCAAGTCTGATTCCTCTTGCTTGGATGCCACCATGAGAGCTAAGAGCGCCCGAGGTTAAGTATCCCAAATACAAATAAGGCCACACTGCCAAAAGAGTTATAAGCTCTCTTAGGTAGCAACTAAGCACAATTGATCTACAGATAGTGATCCTCACTCATAGGAAACCCTTTACATAGGAAAGCATATTAGAAATTGAAAACAGGCTAAGCACTGGTATTACCATAAAAAACCCACATACAGATTTCCGGTTCGCTTCTTATGAGTATGCTTCGATTCCGCGGAGGTAAAAGTTTGAAAATCCTTCATTGCGTATGTTGTTGATTAATGTCTTGCATCTAGCAATGAAGCCATTAGCATTCGTGCTCTCAAATACTTCTGCACTAGAGTTTTTTCTGCACTTAGAGGTCTTCAAGTGATCTTCATTCATCGCTGCTTGATCGCTGCACAAGATGCATGTTGGTGTAATGAGATGCCTGTTTTGTAGAGATGACTGGCTAGGCAGTCGTGATCTGTCAAGAGTCTGAAGCCTGCAACTGCTCTCTTTCTAGGTCTCTAGGGATTATATCTGGCTTTGAAAGTAATGCAATCCACTTTTTATCCTCGCCAATTTCCTTCAATTTCCTGTAGGTATGAATGTAAACCTTTTGCAGTGATTAATCGGTTTATTGAATAATATGAGTAATTAAACTTAGTCCTTGTTTTATTGCTATGCCTTTCTTTACAAGCATGTCTGCAGTTTTATTACTGATAACCCAAAGGATGCTGAAATCTGCTGAGGATGGATAATTTTGTTTATGTTCTGAAGCTATGTTATCATTTTATGACATTCCCTAATTTTTGTTGACTTCTTTGTGGTAGTTGAGCATGTTGCCTGAATTGCAGCTATAGAACTAGAAAGAATTACTGCCTTATTAAATTAGGTAATGGGGGGGGGGGGTTAGTAATTCTTGAAGAGTATAGCCTATATTTCTCCATCATAATTTGTTGTGTCTGTGCCACATTATAAAAGAAAAAGTGTGTACATGTGACTCCAGTTCCAGTAATATTTGCTTTAGATGAGCCATCATTGTAAGCATGTAATCATTCTTCTATAGTATATTTAGAATTGTTTCAAGTGTTAGTATTTGTAATATTTCTTTTGGTGTTTCTGATTTATTTGTTTCTTCAGCTAACTACAAAATGAAGGGAGGTTGTAGTAGATCTAATGGGTTTTCTCTTATTAGTAGCTGTTGTCTAATGTTAGGAATCTTCAGGCTAGAGTTAATTTGTATTACTTCATCAAGAATTTTTTTTTAAGTATTAAGGAGGTATACACGGTGTATGTAAATGTTATACCGAGTAAGATGACTTGAAGTGTGAGGCTCACATTCTGGAGCTACCGGATTCTATTTCCATCAACGGACCACTTTGACTATGGGTTTTTCTTGATTTTTCCTTGTAGGTGGGACGAATAATGAAGTGGTTTCTCTTTCTGCCACGTTTCTTTACCCTCGTTTCTCTTTCATTTCATTCCCTTCCCATGTTTCAAGTATACTCCCAGGTTTTGTGGCATCCGGCGTTCCGGAACAGATGGTGCGGATGCTTGCTCCCCGTGCACCCCAGAGGCTACCTGGTTGCAAGAGTTGCTCATCTTCCTCTCTGGTCAGCACAATTAGTGAGCTGGGATTCCATGCTAGGCTTCTGCGTGTCCCTGCGGCATATCTGCCTATGGCCGGTAACTTCATTTGTGATTCCTTTATTTCATTCACTCCTCCTGGGGGATATAGCCACAATAGATGAGGTGTCAGGTATGACAGGGTTCGGAGAGGAGACTTAGCAGCTCGACCAATGAAATATTTTGTGTCTCTGCCCCTTGAGGGAGGAGTAACAGGACACTAAGGGTAGCAGGACTGAGGAGAGACGAAGCAGAGGGCTGGTCCCTAATAAGTGCATATTTTAAACTCCCCGACGACGGCACGTGCAACCGGCTCCGCTCCCTCCTGTGTGCAAACGTGCCCTAGGGGCACCGCAAAATGGCAATGCGACTACCATGCACGCCGAAACTCCCACCGACACTTAGAACCCTGAAATAAATAACCAGGATAAAATTGAAATGAAATGAAGGTAGGGAGAGAAAACTCGGGCATGTAATTATTCTTCCCAGCATTTGCTTTGTAACCCGGGGAAACCGCCAAAAGTACAATGGGTCAGGAAGGTCAGCCAACGATCCCCCGAATGCCACAAGAGATCCATGTGCTCGAGTTATCTAACTCTGTTGCATAACCTTTCACGCATAGTGGCTTCATTTGAAGCCACCTTACATTTCACTTTTTTCTGCACACTGACACACTGGCTTCAGTTGAGACCACCTTATCTTTGTTCCGCTTGGTTCTGCCATCTCTGGGATATTTTTGAACTTCACCAGAGCTTGCTTCTTTGTTAAGAAGAGGATGGTTAAATACTGCTTCTCAGCTGGTGGTTATCCTGTGATATTTATTATTATTATTATTATTATTATTATTATTATTATTATTATTATTATTATTATTATTATTATTATTATTATTATTATTATTATTATTATTATTATTATTATTATTATTATTATTATTATTATTATTATTATTATTATTATTATTATTATTATTATTATTATTATTATTATTATTATTATTATTATTATTATTATTATTATTATTATTATTATTATTATTATTATTATTATTATTATTATTACTATTTATATTATTATTGTTATTGTTATTATTCTTATTGTTATTGTTATTGTCATTGTTATAGTTATTATTGTTATTATTATTATTATTATTATTATTATTATTATTATTATTATTATTATTATTATTATTATTATTATTATTATTATTATTATTATTATTATTATTATTATTATTATTATTATTATTATTATTATTATTATTATTATTATTATTATTATTATTATTATTATTATTATTATTATTATTATTATTATTATTATTATTATTATTATTATTATTATTATTATTATTATTATTATTATTATTATTATTATTATTATTATTATTATTATTATTATTATTATTATTATTATTATTATTATTATTATTATTATTATTATTATTATTATTATTATTATTATTATTATTATTATTATTATTATTATTATTATTATTATTATATATAAACTCATTTCTCACATATCTGAGGTAAGTTTCTGAACTACTCGTATATGTATCAGAAGATACTAAAGGATAAGACGTATTGGGCTATATGGGTTGGAGTGAGTGAGTGAGTGAGTGAGTGAGTGAGTGATTAGGGTTTAAGGGCCCGTCGACAGCTAGGTCATTAGAGCCCCTGTCTATGGGTTGGAAGAAGTATCTTGAATGTAATTAGTGAAATTAAATGGTGGCTACATTTGAAGCCACTGTGCATCATCATATGTGTAGGATCCTCACCTATACCTATCCTTTCAGAACACAATGGCAAGGAAAACTCTTACTGAAGAGGAAATACTTCACATTTGGAACGTAGTTACATCAGATCTAGAATCAGACTGGGAATATGATGAAGATGAAGACAGGGAGACTGAAAGTACTATTCCACGAATAATAATTATTGCAGTAAGTGACAGTGATAGTGATAGTGAGGACTTTCTTAGCAGTGATGATGAAGTACTCTCTTTCAACGTCTACGTGGGATAAAAACAATAATTGTCCAGATTTCACAGAATATACTGGTGTGAAGGAAAAGTTGAAAAATGAAGGCAAGGATATGAAACCACATGATTTTTTTCCAGGTAGTGCTTTGCAAAGAACTTGTTGAGCATTTAGTGTTTCAAACCAATCTCTATGTAATACAAAAATGTGAATCTTGCATCCAAAGATGAAATGCTAGTATTTGTAGAAAAAAATATTGTAGTGGGGATGAAAAGAACTTGCAGTTATCGTGATTGCTGGAAGAACTAGGAGATGAATATATGAGTTCACTGATGTCACTAAATACGTTTGGGTGGTTTTTGAATAACATTCATCTGAAAGATAACAGCATGATTCAAGGAAGACGATACTCAAATTATGATAAACTTTACAAAATAGGACCTTTACTTCACTTTTTGAACCAAACCTTCAAAGAAAGTATGAAACAATGCATATGCCATAACATGGGCCCATTGTGCCCATTGTGGCACCAAAAAGAGACCACGCAGGTCACGGTGCAATTTAGTACATGCAATTTAGGTTTATGTTTATCAGCTGAAAGAAACTGCTTCATAAGTTACCACACATAAACATAATTTTATATTTGATTTTTGTATTTCATTATAAGTGGACATGAAAATGTGTCATAGTGGCTTCATTTGAAGCCACCTCCTAATTTGTATTTTTGTATTTCAAAAATTAAAATATGTTTGGAGTTAACTTATTCTAGCCCTATTCTCTTAAATTTAACCAAGGCCAATACCACATTTTTAATTTTTGATTTCTGTGCCTGAAAGGGATAACCTATACTACCTATATAAATATCATTATAGTCTTTATTCAGAAAAAGCAGAATACGGAAACATAGACATCACTTGCTTATTTATAAACAATGCATGCACATCTATAATAGAATATACGAAATAACAATTTCAAGAACTGTTATGCATTGTTGCATAAACTTCACTCTTTGTTACATAAACGAATAACATGTTCAAAATCAGTAGGGCATAGATGAAGAAATAGCCATTTGCTGAGCACATTATGTACCCATTTCTCATATTGGGTGATAAAGGTAGGATTTGAGTCACGCTCTTCAAAAACTGGTTTAGACGGGCTAGCAACAAATGTTCGAAAAGCTTTTTACTGCTCAGTGCAACTCAGAAATCTTTGGAAAATGAAATTCCAGGAAATGTTGAGTAGCATATTAGGACTAGTTCCAGCGAAGTAGAGATGAGCCGGGATCGAAGTGAACTGAATCAGGTTAGCTGCTTCAGCAGCGATAAAGCCACGATACTTAACTAATGGAGCATTTTGCCATAGAAGGCAGTAGAGGAGGCAACCAAGAAACGCATCTGTCGAACGAACCTGTTGTTAATACAGCTATTATCAGGTGAGATTTTCTACCCATGAATGCAATCGGAAGTTTCAAAAGCACAGCTTTCGTGACTACACAAACAGAATAAAAGTTGCCGTATTTAGTACATAAAAAATTCTTAATGTTTAATCATAGAAGGTACAACATATTGTCACCGCGCCCGCCGCATCTAATTGCCGACAACAGCAGTGTCACCCATCGCATTATTGTCGGCACTACCGCAAAGGAGCCGAAGGAAAGAGACAGAGCATGGCCGCATTGTTGGAGCGCTTGCCGAAAGAGAGAAAAGGATAGATACTTCGAGAATCTTCTCTGCTTTGTATCTCACCGCAATAACTGAACGTTCCTGAAGCTTCCAGAATAGTGCCTGGGAGATATAAATAGCGGTAAAGTGTGACAGAAGAGCGAGTCAGACGTATGTGAAGGTTGAGGAGTCGTGCCGACGGAGAAGAGTTAGTTCTTTGTGTTACGAGTTCGGAGCCGTGCTGTTGGAGAATCGAAAAAAGACTTTCTTGTTGTTGCAACGAGTGTACAAAGTTACTGTTTACGGAAATAAAAGTGTTTCTTTATCTCGACTACATTTGTCTTCTTACTTTTCAACACAACCAAAGTTACATGGTGTCAGAAGTGGGATCCGTCGAATTGCTTCTAGTTTCGTTACATCGTCGTTAGAAGTTGCAACGTTGAACCAAGATGGAGGGAGATTCGGAAACCAAGATGATGGCAATGATGAAAGAATTATTCGCCGAAATGAAGACGAGAAACGACAACCTCGTTGCCGAGCTGAAAGAAGAAATGAAGACGGCAAACGACAACCTCGCTGCCAAAATGGAAACGAGAAACGACAACCTCGTTGCTGAACTGAAAGACATGAAGACGACAAACAACAACCTCGCTGCCGAGCTGAAAGAGATGAAGACGGAGCTATCGGCGAAAATTGATGGCGAACTGATTGGCGTGACGGAAGACGTGGAAGAACTCGGCGAAAAGGTGGTAGACCTCTGCCAGCACGTGGACGTCGTGGAGGACGACGGGGAACGTCTTGGCGCCCTGGTAGTAAGAGTTGACGAGAGCGTCAAAGTACTGGATGCCAGGGGCAGACGGAATAGCACGGAGCCGGGGAGGGAGCACCTAGTGGCCGAGGCGACAGTTGCGCCCGTTTCAGATGATGTGAGGGAAGACGTGAAACAACTCGGCGAACTGATTGGCGTGACGGAAGGCGTGGAACAACTCGGCGAACTGATTGGCGTGACGGAAGACGTGGAACAACTCGGCGAACTGATTGGCGTGACGGAAGACGTGGAACAACTCGGCGAACTGATTGGCATGACGGAAGACGTGGAACAACTCGGCGAACTGATTGACGTGACGGAAGGCGTGGAAGAACTCGGCGAAAAGGTGGAAGACCTCTGCCAGCATGTGGACGTCGTGGAGGACGACGGGGAACGTCTTGGCGCCCTGGTAGTAAGAGTTGACGAGAGCGTCAAAGTACTGGATGCCAGGGGCAGACGGAATAGCGCGGACCCGGGGAGGGAGCACCTAGTGGCCGAGGCGACAGTTGCGCCCGTTTCAGATAACGAAAGTGTACGTCTCGGGGAAGACAAAGGGGCAGTTCAGGGACGTCGTCGAGGATCCCCTGGAGGAGTGTGTCGGGTACGTAACCAACCAGGATATGACGTGAAGGACGATCAGCAGGGAAGCGCACAAGCAAACGAGCAACACGCGAGAACCGAATTGGCGTGTGACATGGGGGGACCGTCGGAGCCATCCAATCACCTGACGCATAGTGCCGTGAACGGAAGAATGGCGGACATCATCGTGGACGGCAGGATACAGGAGAGGCCGTGCCGAGCACGAGTGAACACGAGTGCAGCGGTGGACGCGACTCGCGCGGATGTGGTGGGGTTTGTTGCCGGACCCATCGGAAGCAAGGTGACTGCGAAGGTGCGCCAGAGAGGTCGGCGGACATGGTACCTAGTGAGCCGTTTCCAAGTGCGCAGGATGGCCCGTCAACACGCCAGGAAGAAGGGCAACTGGACGAGGGACCGTCAAGACCGGCGGTACTGTTGCAGAATTTCGAAGCAGCATGGCATACATCGTCCTACCCGGACCAAGGGACACTATCCAACAGCGATACCTAGGATCGTGCCTCCTGGAGAAGAGGTTCGATGGGTTAGTCCACCGGGGCGCAAGGGAGATGCCGCAGTGATAGTGCTGGTCGGGACGACCAACTCTGAGGAGGGAGCACTGTCACCGCGCCCGCCGCATCCAATTGCCGACAACAGCAGTGTCACCCATCGCATTATTGTCGGCACTACCGCAAAGGAGCCGAAGGAAAGAGACAGAGCATGGCCGCATTGTTGGAGCGCTTGCCGAAAGAGAGAAAAGGATAGATACTTCGAGAATCTTCTCTGCTTTGTATCTCACCGCAATAACTGAACGTTCCTGAAGCTTCCAGAATAGTGCCTGGGAGATATAAATAGCGGTAAAGTGCGACAGAAGAGCGAGTCAGACGTATGTGAAGGTTGAGGAGTCGTGCCGACGGAGAAGAGTTAGTTCCTTGTGTTACGAGTTCGGAGCCGTGCTGTTGGAGAATCGAAAAAAGACTTTCTTGTTGTTGCAACGAGTGCACAAAGTTACTGTTTACGGAAATAAAAGTGTTTCTTTATCTCGACTACATCTGTCTTCTTTACTTTTCAACACAAAAAGTTACAATATTATTTGATGGCAGGGACCTAAACAAATCACTATGACGTCAATACGTGCAACCAGCCGCCTACACCTCTAATAAGTTTTTGCAAGAACAAATCTGCAGAAGAGACATAAAAATGTATGCTACTGATAGAGGAAATCATGTGGGTGTAAGATATCAGATAGTTTCTTCATAGTTACATTTGTATTTTGTTTTTACATACCCAATTAACACATCTCCAGGGCGAAAGCTAACGGCCGAGCAGTTTTATACTGATATAATCCAAGGCCTTTTAATAAGATGCGCGGCATTTTGAAAATAAACAATGACAAACAGATGCAATTGCAAATGATAATGATACATTTTCTATGGTTAGTAAGATTCAATTCTTTTAAATGTATGATTTATTTCATTTGTGACTGGAGCAGAATATATATATGCATGTAATGTTGATTCTACAATTGATAAAAGCTGAGGAAACTGTTCATAAATTCTACATATAAATGAAAGTGTTATGTTTGAAATACAGGCTATGTGCAGGGACGGAGTTTGATGCACAGGTGGGAGGCTATGTACTAAGGCAGAATCGCTAGAGAGGTAACACGCTTTGTGTCCCACTATCTCTGCAAATCTCATCTAGCACAGTGCAGTCACGCAGAAATAGCAGCTCTGTGGACGAGGTAGGTAATATCCGTCAGGATATTTACAACTCGAATGAAGACCACGTTGCTTAACCAGAACTAATATCATC
This sequence comes from Tenodera sinensis, assembly GCA_030765045.1. Taxonomy (NCBI): domain Eukaryota; kingdom Metazoa; phylum Arthropoda; class Insecta; order Mantodea; family Mantidae; genus Tenodera; species Tenodera sinensis. The sequence goes on from CM060962.1 coordinate 244,506,806, forward strand.
GGATTATATCGCATAGAAGCGATTTGAATTCCCGGCTACTTTTAAAATCCGGACAGTATCCAAAATTCAATGTAAGGAAAGTAAGCGTAAATTCGTGTTTGGCGCACCCGGAGTTCCAAGCCACCCTCAATTGGGTTCCTCTAAGGAGTGAAAGGGCATATGTTAAACGCCCAATAACTTTGGTCCACATATGTGTTTCACATCCAAAATTATACCTCCCTGAACACAATCTGTTGGATAACCTTTGCGCGGGTTCTAGGTGGCTAGGGAGACGCAAGGGGTGACTGGGTAACCTCATAATTCCCAGCCCCTGGTTATCATGTAGCACTTTTGTTTGCATCAGTTGAGCAAGGTCTAGGCCAGGACCCTCACCTAAGCCGGGGTGGCGCCTAGGATATGGGCATGCCATCGGAGACATTTGCAGTGGTGGAGGAAGAAAACGCCGTGGTGCACCCTTAAAGTCCAACAACAATCAGATGGTTAGTATAAAGGAAGTAGCTAAGTTGAGTGGTCCTCGCTACTTAGTGATTATTAGAACAGAGGAAGGTAAACATATTAGTTGGTGAGTCCATTCATCATACAGAAGGATCTCGACAAAACAGCTGGTCCAGTAGAAAACTGTACTAGATTTCACGACGGCACGCTGCTGGTCAAAGCTAATTCAGCATCCCAGGCAGCTACTATTTTAAAAGGCAACATGTTAGCCAGCTATCCGGTACGTATAGAGATGCACAGAACGCTAAACTCCTCTCGTGGTGTGGTTAACACCCCCGCACTGGACGGTATGTCCAACGAAGAAATTAAGGAGGACCCAGAAACTCAAGGTGTAGTATCTGTTTATCGGATTCAGAGAAAAGAACGAGACGAATATCTCGCCACTCGTACCCCGTTCCTTACCTTTGATCGGGTATTGAGAGCCTCAAAACGTGTATTAATCTCGGTATGGCTGACATCCTTAAGAAGAAAGTGATGAGTTTCAATAAATGTAGTTGCCACGAAAAAAGATCTCGGTATGGGTGATATCTTAGTGCACTTCATCTGCTTATTATAGGCAGGTACTAGGGAAAGTAAAAAGAGAAGCTGTCTCATTTACTTTAAGATGCTGAGATGTTTCTTACTATGTAACACAGTTTTCAGGTTTGACAATGCTTGTAAAATTTAGTTGAATGAGGAAACGAGGAAAACGGGTGCAATAATTGTGGAAAGGAGGAAAACACGGAGGAGCGCTTTAATCCGTGGAGGTAAGGATACTATGCCCGCTTACCTGTATGTTAAGCGAACTACGCAAACAGGAGCTTACTATAACAAGAATATGGACAGATATGCATTCAGCAATTTGCATAGGAGACGGAAGATACCTCCATCTAGTTTGCATAAGGAAAGCAGGAAGGCTGGGAGTTGTATGTACCGACTGAGCTGAGTAGCACACATACACGTAATTCTGTTCCATATGCTTCGAACCAACTGATTTGCAAAACAACAGCGGAATTTGTGGGCTGAAAGCACTGGATGTTCTTCTTGTTCGTTCTTTTTTTAAACCTTCAAAATAAATGTTTATTTTGGAAACTTACAAGGATGGTTGGACAACTATGGTTGTCTAAACCAAGCGGGATGGCTCAGGTGGTTACGTTTGAGGCCCTCATTCGGGAGGTCGTGGGTTCGATCCCCGCGGCCAACCTTCCTAACAAGGGTTTCCCCTGGTCGCCAGGTGAGCGATGGGAAGCATTTCCATACTCTCCAAATTTCCTGTCCCTTCATTTCGTTACATTAATCATTTCATTTCTCCCTTTATCCCCTTAGGTTTCTTTCAGGGTTGGAAGCATCGGCGCGTGTCGCGGCAGCAGCTCGACAGGGGGACAAATCCGCCCTGGAAATCTCGTCCCCCGCATTGGAAGGCAAGCCACTGCTTTTCCGGGACCCTCATGTGATGATTCAAGCCCGAGGGGAGAGGGGAGCTAAGCCGGCCTTCACCGGGGTGCTTGGAATTGGGAAAATGTAGGGATCCTGCCATCTGCTCTGTCGTGACAACGTTCTGGCCGCCCTTAGGCTCCATTCGCCCCATCCATCCTTCCGAGGGCTGCCACTTCAGGGGCAAAGGCACAAAAGGTTGTCTTCTAATCGAGGTGCTAAGTTCCCCTCCGCAAGTTGTCATTGAGTCATGCTTGTCAGTTTATGAAATTTTTATGTATTTTAAGTAAATCCAAACAGTGGCCTCAAGGAGGACGTTCTCGTAGTTTTTGTCTGTTTAGTTGAACGGTTTTATGTCAACACTAGGCGTGGGGAACATACAGGTTCTTTATAAGCAGGTATATGCGGCTGTACCCTTTCATAAATGATTCGTCTTAGGCAAAGAGGAATATTTTTTATGCTCGGAGTGGTTTTATTATTATTATTATTATTATTATTATTATTATTATTATTATTATTATTATTATTATTATTATTATTATTATTATTATTATTATTATTATTATTATTATTATTATTATTATTATTATTATTATTATTATTATTATTATTATTATTATTATTATTATTATTATTATTATTATTATTATTATTATTATTATTATTATTATTATTATTATTATTATTATTATTATTATTATTATTATTATTATTATTATTATTATTATTATTATTATTATTATTATTATTATTATTATTATTATTATTATTATTATTATTATTATTATTATTATTATTATTATTATTATTATTATTATTACTGTTGCCATTATTATTATTGTCGTTGTTGAAGTTTTATCTTAATGTCTGTCCCCATCATCCAGGATATTATAAACAATAGTTATAAAGCGTATAAACATTTTTACTTCCCAATTAGAGATACAATATAACCAATAAAAATTACAAGTAAAACTTATCTCAGGCCTAAAATTTCTCTGAAAAGTAATTCACTTGAGTTTCAAAATGGTCGCTCAAGAGCCAATCAGAAAGAATACGTTTTTGGGATGATCTATTCATTTCGAAATATCAAGTGCAAATTTATTGCCAATTTTGAGGTGATTTATATATAATCTCTTATCAATAAGCCTCTAACTATATGTCCATCGTACCTGGGTGCAGCCTATGTATACATGTGAATAGAAACCTTCTTAGCAACTGAATTAAGTTTAGTGGTCCTTATCACCTGTTTTGTTCCCAATTATAGCTTTTCCAAGGGTTTTTTGCGTCTTACCACCTCTTTCAATAAGATCCTGCGCCCACTTAGGCGAAGACCTGGACTTTCACACGGTTTGAATAGTTCACATATTATCACTCCTAGCAGTTTCTCTTTCACAGTAGCAGTAATTTTCATTGACTCGTTTCTTCCATTATGTTTATCATGAATTTTAGAGTATCTACAAAGTAGTTTTAGTAACCAAATAGGTTGAAGTGTTGTATTCCAGCCAAGAATTCAACACCGAGATTTCAATGGTAATACATGTTTTAACAGTCCCTGAATCCATAAAAAAAAGTATTTAAAAAATCTGATGTGTTGAATTCACATGACTTTCTCTCCCTTGTACTACCAATCCTTACAAACTCTGATTCCTTATTCCTACATCTTCTTCGTGTTAAATGAGATAAACATTTGCAGAAATTATCTTATTGTTTGTTTCCCTGTAGGTGCAAGGAAAATATGGAAATATAGTAGGCTTTGAGCGACAGTCAAATCTTTAAAAGCTTACAAATTTCGTTCTCTTTCTACAGTTAACATGTAAAAAAAATGAATAACGATGTTCTATTAGACAGATGTATAAGTTCTCCAAAACTCACACAAACAATCTGGAATATCTCCGAAATGGTTCACTATACAAAAAATCTGATGTGTTGCACTCACATGACTTTCTCTACTCTTGTACTAACCATTCTTACAAACTCTTATTCCTATATCTTCTTCGTGTTAGTTAAGATAAACATTTGCACAACTAATTGTTTATTTCCTTGTAGGTGCAAGGGGAATATTGGAATACAGTAGGCCCTGTGCCATTGTCAAACGTTTTAAAGCTTTGAGATTCTATTGTCTTCGCACACATAAAAAAATAAACAACGATGATCCATTTCACGAAAGTTCCAAGTTTTCCGAAACTCACACACATAACAAGGAATATCTCCGAAATGGTTCATCCTACAAGAAACTTCATTCAGACATAAATTGTGTATTTTAGCAAGATCTACAGTTTTTGTACAGTACGATTTGGTCTATCTCTAACGGTTTACCAGTTATGCAAAAGTCGTCCAGAGTAAATACGACTACAGGGGCCTTAGCCAGAAAATTCAAGATATACATTTCATTTGCCATAAAAATATCTCAAACATATGCCATTTTAAGCAAAATCGTTAGAGCCATTTTCAAGAAAATCAAAATTTTTGAAAAGTTTTACATATAAAGGGTAGTTTAGGTTGGGGCTATTTGCTTCAAAATTTTCGTGTCGCATCCTTGAAAGACAAACTTAAATACCAACTTTCGTTTCTAACCGACTTTTCGTTTTTGAGTAATGCTGTCCACAGACTGACACACATGCACACAGACACAAGCACGGACCTTTGTCTAAAAATGCTTTTTTTGGATTCAGGGGGCCTCAAAACATATATTTCCAGTGAAATCTCGACATCGAATTTTTGGGTGGAATACAATACATCCTCTACTTACCAGTAGAGAAAGTAAAAATCTGATGTGTTGCACTCACATGACTTTCTCTACTCTTGTACTAAGCTTTCATATAAACTCTTATTCCTCTATCTCCTTCGTGTTAGTTAAGATAAACGTATGTACAAATTATCTTATAGGTTATTTCCTTGTAGGTACAAGGGGAATGTTAGAATACAGTAGGCTTTGTGCGATAGTCAAATGTTTTAAAGCTTTGAGAGTCTGTTGTCTTTTCACACTAAACATATAAAAAAATGAACAACGATGATCCATTTCACTAAAGTTGTTTTCCGATACTCACACACATAACAAGGAATATCTCCGAAATGGTTCACCTTACAAGAAAACTTATTCAGACATAAATTGTGTATATTTGCAAGATCTACATTTTTTGTAGAGTATGATTTGGTCTACCTCTAACGGTTTACTAGTTATACAAAAGTCGTGCAGAGTAAATACGACTACAGGGACTATAGCCAGAAAATTCAAGACCTACATTTCATTTGTCATAAACATATGCCATTTATTGAAAATCGTTAGAGCCATTTTCTAGAAAATAAAAATTTTCGAAAACTTTTCCATGTAAAGGGTAGTTTAGGTTAGGACAATTTTCTTCAAAATCTTCGTGTTGCATCCTTGAAAGACATTAAACTTAAATACCAACTTTGGTTTTTAACCGACTTTTCGTTTTTGAGTTATGCTGTCCACAGACACACTGCCACACTGACACACAGACACACACACGGACCTTTTTCTAAAAATGCTTTTTTTTTGTGTGTGTGTGTGTGTGTGTTCCGGGGGTCTCAAAGCATGTATTTCCGGTGAAATCTCGACATCGAATTTTCGGGTGGAATACAATACTTCCCCTACTTACCAGTGGAGAAAGTAAAAAGGTTATTTGTACATGAACTGTGTGTATTAGCAAAATCTACATTTTTGTATAGTATGATTTGGTCTATCTCTTACGGTCTACCAGTTATGGAAAAGTCATCCGGAGTAAATAGAACTTTGTGGGCTATAACCAGAAAATTCAAGATATACATTTCATTTGTCATAAAAATATGTCGAGCATATGTCATTTTAATTAAAATCGTCAGCCATTTAAAAAAAAAAAAAAAATAAAGATTTTCTAAACATTTTCCATGTAAAGAGCAGTTTAGGGTGGAGCGATTTTCTCCAAAGTCTTCATGTCGCATCCTTGAAAGACACTAATTTTAAATACCAACTTTGGTTTTTAACCGACTTTTCGTTTTTGAGTTATGCTGTCCACAGACACACAGACACACAGGCACACAGACATACATACGGACCTTTTCCTAAAAATGTTTTTTCTTTTTGGATTCAGGGGGCCACAAAATATATATTTCAGGTGAAACCTCAAAATCGAACATTTGGGTAGAATATAATACTTTTTCTACTTCACTATAGATAGTAGAGAAAGAAAAAACGAGTGTGTGCGTACGTGTGCGCGCCTGCCTGAGCACAGCATAACCGAAAAAAAAGTAATGGTGGTTGGATATCACCTGGTACTTGAAATCAGCATCTTGTAAGTATGCGACACGAATATTTAAAAAAAAAAAAAAAAAATCTCATTCTAAACTACCGTTAAATGGAAAAAGTTTGGAAGCCTTGATTTTTTCAAAACTGTCTGTCATTATGTATTTAAGATATTTTGACATGAAATGTTTAATCTTGAATTTTTTGGGAATAGCCTCTGAGGTGCTCTTCATTCTAAGAGACTTTTTATAACCGAGCGTAAGAGATAGACATTTTATTACACAAAAAGTCCGATGTGTTACACTCACATGACTTTCTCTACTCTTGCACTAACAATTCTTAGAGACTCTTATACCTATATCTTCTTCGTGTTAGTTTAGATAAACATTTGTACAAACTATCTTGTTGCTTATTTCCTTGTAGGTACAAGGGGAATAATAGAATACAGTAGGATTTGAGCGATAGTCAAATCTTTGAAAGCCTTGATATCGTGTTCTCTTTGTACACTTAATATATAAAGAAATCTCAAATATTGCACTTACATGACTTTCTCTACCCTTGCACTAACCATTCTTACAAACCCATATTCATAGATCTTCTACATGATAGCTGAGTTAAACAACTCCAGAAATTATCTTAATGCTTATTTCCTTGTAGGTGAAAGAGGAATATCGGATTACAGCAGCCTTTGAGCGATAGTCATATATTCTAAAGCTTTCAAATTCCGTTCTCTTTGCACGACTAACACATAAACAGATGAATAGTGATCTTCCATTTGACAGAAGTATAAGTTGTCCAAAAGTTACACAAGTAACAAGGAATATCTCTAATTGGTTCACCCTGCAAATAAAATTCATTTGGACATAAATGGTGTACTTTAGCAAGATCTAGGTTTTTGTACAGTAGAATTTTTTCCATCTCTAACGGTGTATGAGTTATTCAAAAGTCATCCAGAGTAAACAGGATTACATAAGCTATAGCCCGAAAATTCAAAATATATATTTCATTTGTGATCAAAATATCTTAAACATGTGTCATTTTAATCAAAATCGTTAGAGCCATTTTCAAGAAAATAAAAATTGTAGAAACATTTTCCGTGGAAAGGGTACTTAAGTGTGGAGTTATTTTCTTCAAAATTTTCGTATCGCATCCCTGAATGACATTAAACTTAAGTAGCAACTTTGGTTATTGTCCAACTTTCCGTTTTTGAGTTATGCTGTGGACAGACTGGCGGACACAAGGACTGACACACAGACACATTCCGACAGAACCTTTTTCCAAAAATCTGATGTGTTGCACTCACATGATTTTCTCTACTCTTGTACTAATCATTCTTACAAACTCCTAATCCTATATCTCCTTCGTGTTAGTTGAGATAAAGATTTGTACAAGCTATCTTATTGTTTATTTCCCTGTAGGTGCAAAGGGAATATTAGAATATAGTAGGCTTTAGGCGATAGTCAAATATTTTAAGGCTTTCAGATCCCGTTTTCTTTGCACGCTTAACATATAAAAATGAACTTCGGTGTTTCATTTCACGAAAGTTATAAGTTTCCCGAAATTGACACAAATAACATGGAATATCTCCGAAATGGTCCACTCCACAAAAAAAAAGTATTTTGACATAAATTGTGTGCTTTATTGAGATCTACGTCTTTTCTAAAGTACGAATTTGTCTATCTCTTAGGATTTACAAGCTATTCCAAAGTAATTCAGAGTAAACAGGACTACATAGGCTATAGCCAGAAAATTTAAAGCATACATTTCATTTTTCCTACGTGTATCTTAAACAAATGACATTTACATGAAAATCGTTAGAGCCATTTTCAGGAAAATCAAAATTTTCGAAAAATTTTCCATGTAAAGGGCAGTTTAGAGTGATGCTATTTTATGCAAAATCGTTGTGTCACATCCTTAAAGACACTAAACGTAAATACAAACTTTGGTTTTCCACCGACCTTTCGTTTTTGAGTAATGCTATCCACAGACTGATAGACACACAGACTGACAGACACACAGACGCACACACGGACCTTTTTCTAAAAATGCTTTTTTGGATTTAGGGGGTCTCAAAACACATATTTCCGGTGAAATCTCCACTTCGAATTTTTGGGTGGAATACAATACTTCCTTCTACTTATGAGTAGAGAAAGTACAAATCTGATGTGTTGCACTCACATGACTTTCTCTACTCTTGTACTAACCATTCTTGCAAACTCTTATTTCTATATCTTCTTTGTGCTAGTTGAAATAAACATTTGTACAAATTATCTTATTGCTTATTTCCCGGTAGGTGCAAGGGTAATATTAGAATACAGTAGGCTTTGTGCGATAGTCAAATCTTTTAAAGCTTTGAGGCCTCGTTCTGTTTTTACGCTTAACATATAAAAAATGAACAACGATGTTCCATTTCACGAAAACTTCAAGTTTTCCGAATCACACACACGGACCTTTTTCTAAAAATGCTTTTTTTGGATTCAGGGGGTCTCAAAACATATTTCTGGTGAAATCTCGACATCGAATTTTTGGGTGGAATACAATATTTCCTTCTACTTATCAGTAGAGAAAGTAAAAATGCTATGAAACATCAATTAGTGTGTTCTGATACGATTTTCACCTTCCCTACTACGCACAGTAAGTAGGGGAAGTACTGCATTCAACCCAAAAATTCTATGTCGTGTGTGTGTGTGTGTGTGTGTGTGTGTGTGTGTGTGTGTGTGTGTATGTGTGTGTCTATCTGAGAATAGTATAGTTCAAAAACGAAAACCAAAGTTCCTATTTAAGTTTAATGCCTTTCAAGGATGCAGCACGAACCTTTTGAAGAAAATTTCTCCACCCTAAGCTACCCTTTAGATGGAAAATGTTCGAAAATTCTTAGTTTTGAAAAAATGGTTCTAACGATTTTGATTAAAGTGTCACCTGTTTGAGATATTTTGATAGCAAATGAAATGTAGATGCTGAATTTTCTAGCTGTAGCCCATATAGTCCTGTTTACTCTTGATGACTTTTGTATAACTGGTAAGCCGTAAGAGACAGACCAAGTCTTACTATGCAAAAATGTAGATCTCGTTAAAACACACAATCTATGACCAAACGCACTTTTTTCTGGAGTGAATCATTTCAGAGATATTCTTTGTTACTTGTAAGTTTTGCAATACTTATACCTTTCTTATTTCTTCGCCGTGCAAAGGGAACGGAATTTCAACGCCGTCGTTTAGGGACTAGTTTTAAAAGATACTACTGCCGCTCAAAGCTTACTGTGTTCCAAAGTTCCCCTTGTACCTACAAGAAAATTAGTAGTAAGATAATTGTGCAAATGTTTATCTCGACTAACATGAAGAAGATAGAGGAATAAGAGTTGTAAGGATAGCTAGTACAAGAGAAGAAAGTCATATGAGTGGAACACATCAGATTTTTTAACATAAATGAATATTCTAAAACAACGTAGATCGGCAATGAATATTTATGCTACAAAATTTAAGCGCGAAGTTTAGATAGTAAATAGCACTGTTAATTTGAAGTATTCCATAAAGCAAGCATATACTGTGGTGCTGCTTAGGTGCAGAGAGGAGCTAAGCTTTAGAAGGGATATAGAAGGCGGAGAGGGACCGGTAGAGCTGCTAATTGGAGCACTGCTGCTGGTGAGTTAATGACAGGGAAACTCAAACTCATATACTGGATTAGCTGCTATTGAAACTATATTAGGGTTGAACGTGAAGGGCAACGCTCCACACCTGTTTCAAAAAGCATTAGTAGCAGAGGTTACTTCGCTACTTAATAATGACAATAACCCCTGGAGACCAGCACCTTTTATACTTCAGATTTAGCAGATCGGAGTTTAACAAAAAATTGATGTGCTGTACTCACATGACATTTTTACTCTTGTACTCACTATTCCTTACAAACTCTTATTCCTCTATCTTCTTCATGTTAGTCGAGATAAACGTCTGCAGAAGTTATCTTATTGCTAATTTTTTTCTTGTAGGTGCAAGAGGAATATGAGAATATAATAAGCTTTGAGCGATAGTCAAATCTTTTAAAGCCTTAAAATTCCGTTCTCTTTGCATGCCTAGAGATGAAAAAGCTAATAACGAACTCTTCTATTTGAGAAAAGTTTAGGTATTGCAAAACTCACTCAAATAACCAGGAATATCTCCAAAATGGTTCACTCCACAGAAAATGCATTTGAGCATAACTTGTGTGTTTTAACGAGATCTACATTTTTGTATAGTAAGATTGGGTCTAACTCTTACGGTTTACGAGTTATTCAAAGGTTATCCAGAGTAAACAGGACTACATAGACAACCAGAAAATTCAAAATATACATCATTTTTATACAAATATCCTAAACATATGGAATTTTCTTCCAAATCTTCGTATTGCATTCTTGAGAGACATTAAACTTAAATACTGATTATTATTTATTTATGCCAACAAGCTTACTGCTGGTGTTTTTAAACACACAAGCTGTGGTGGGCAATGTTTAAGAGGTTGAATCAGAAACTAAAAAATGCAATGCCATAGCCGGGTACTGTCCACAGACTGACACACACACACACACACACACACACACACACACACACACACACACACACACACACACAGACACACACACACACACACACACACACAGACGCACACAGACACACTGACCTTTTTCTATAAATGACTTTTGGATTGTTTTGGGCCTCAAAACATATATTTCAGGTTAAATCTGGACATCGAATTTTTGGGTGGAATAGAATACTTCCTCTACTTTACTATACGTAGTAGAGAAAGTAAAAATGTATCCTATGCTTTTCCGTGTTTAAAAAATTGGATCACTACGACTTGTTTTCTGAGTGTCAAATCGAGAGTAGCTCCTGTCAAAGCTGAAACCATTCATTACATATTTGCTGTTGCTTGCTGCTTGTTGGAAGCCAAATTGCATAATTCTGTAATGGAGGGGCTTAGTTTGGAAGAAATTGCATTTCTCGTATTACAAAAGTACATTTTTATACGTTATAATGTCTAGAGAAACGCAAAGTGTTAAAGTTGTGAAGATAACTGATCGAGAGCTTTAGAAGACCTACCGATAGGAAGAGAGGACAGCATGGTCATTGTGCTCTGAATATGAAATATTTCACAGATGGATTGCGACACACAGCTTGTTGGTGGACTGCAAGATTTAGGAGCATGTACAAAATTTCAATAAGATAATATCGGTGATGTGGATTTATATTTATGGAAAAACTGAGTCGGAAGTTGGAACATTTAAGTCATTTACATGTTTTATGCCTTGACTGGCTTCAAGGGCTAATTGGCAGACGCTGTGTTTTTGAAAATGTGGAATTTGTGAGCACTTGCATGGAATGTGAGCTTTCCGAAAACAAATGTGTTCTATTTCTAGGCGATTTTCATGGTAATCTTAGTGTGTATCTGTTTTATTTGAATGTCTTATTTTTTGTCAATTGTTTATTTGTGAAGTCATTGTTTATTGCTCTGTTGACGGTGTGTTTGTGTTCCTGCTTGTATGCTCCTTCAGTTAAGGGGATATAATCATCTCTTTTCTGCACATGTAAAAAGTTTGGCATAGGTACTTTGATGATATCTTTACAAAATTATCAAAGAGATTCATCCAGAATACTCTCAAATTACTCAGCTCACAGAGCAAAGCTACTATACAATTTACTATGAAAACTGAAAATGAAGGCACATTACCATTCCTAGATTTAAACGTAATGAGACGCCAAATAAGGATAAATTTTTATACTTGCATAAAACCTACACATTTCGAAAACTCTGTAAAGCAATAACTCCAACCCGACTTCACTCAAATATATAGGTATGGTTCTAAACAGTTTTACCTATTGGTTGGTTTTGTGGGAAACAATGGTGTATGAAATAGATGAACTGAAGTCCCCTATTTTGTATTCGTTGTAACCAGAGAGGCCAGGAGTCAGAGCGTCAGAGGGAGGCTAAGAGCTTTTCGTAGACGTAAAGTGAGGTGGGAAGCTTAGAACTAGATATAAGGTGCTTACCACCCATTTAGCGTATATCAGGTTCAAAAATATATAATAGCGCAAATATTCTGAGTTTCTAGCAGTAATATTTCTGGAAATAATGAGAAATGTCACTTTTAGGCGTCGTAATCCTATACCCAGCTCTTCCAATTAAAACTGTGGAAGCCGCTGGGACGTTATTAATGCTGGCATTAGCATTGAAGGAAATTAATAGTGTGCTGGATCAGCAAGGGACAGCTAGTGTCATCTACTGACAGGAGAAATAAATTAGGCTTTTATTGGAAGGAGAAAACCGTAAAATGTATTTCAGCTGACATTATAAGCGGAGGGTCCTTCCAGCAAAAGACGAATGAAGAAGTGTGCATATTATTTCCATTTTAAGAAACCCTAATATGGTTAAGTATGCTATGTTCTTAGCTACCAATAAAGCATGTTGGCGATTACACTCTCCCTAATCACTGTAATGAGACATTTGGATTTCTTTTGTGAACAGTGTATAGACACAAGGATCATTTCTATGAAATTCATACAATATTAAGATAACCAAATGACTCTCACAGCCCATCTGTATAATAGACCGAATGTATTCTTATATACTAATAACTTACGCATAGTGTGCAGTCATTTTGTATGCTTCGGTACAAACTATAACATAAACAAACTGTTTTGGAAATATCGTATCTTTTTGTTATTCTAGACATTCTTGGAAAAATACAAGTTGTGCGCAAAAGACACCCTCCTGCTAAACAAATTCTGAATTAATTTTTACTTTTAATTTTTACGAAGATCCATATTTTATAAAGCTGATAACATTTTATTTTTACCTGGATAGCTTCATGTAGATATTAGCTATTGTCCCCCGACACGATTAAGCAAAGGTTTTGTTTTGTTACTTTCTCTGCTACTCTGCTATTAGTAAGTAGAGAAAGTATTATTGCGGGGATCCAAAAATTCGATATCGAGAGTTCATCATAAATACATATCTTCAGACCCTCTGAATAAACAGGGGTATTTTTAGAAAAGCATCTGCACAAGTGCATAACTCCAACATAAAAGATCGGATAAATATTAAACTTATTTAGATTTTGCATCCCCTAAGTATGTGACATCAACATTTTCAAGAAAATTCCCTCGTCCTAAACTAGGCCTTACATCGGAAATACTCCATTATTTTATTTTTTTCAAAATGACTTTAATAATTCTGATAAAAGTCAACATTTTTATCTTATTTATGTGCTAGTAAAATATACTTATATCTAGAATTTTATAATATGTTAAATTCTCTGCATTCAGAAGGTGTATTGTGCAACTTCAGTAGCTATTTTATATCATTATAAATAACCAATGGCAGAAAGAAGATCACAATGAATGCTAAGCCGAAAAGGAATTTGAAGACACTCAGTATCTACTTAAGATTAATGTTTGATAAATATATTGAAAAGTATTGGCACTCATATGTTCTTGATAAGGACATACGTTTATATCAGCTTCCCAAATATGCCACATACAAGGGCAGGAATGTCAAGCAAAGGTTATAAATGAAGCATTTTATAAGTGTATTTTAGCATGCTATGGGGATTAATATGACCAATATTTTCTTTAATTGAATTGGAAACTTTGTGTAGAAGATATACTCACTTCAGACTATATGCTAAAAGACCAGACATAAGAGCCAGTCTCAGCATAGACCGATAGTTGCAGATCAATCAGATGGTTTGCATCTAAACTTCGTTTAGCTTCTTGGAACTACTAGAAGTGTGTTTATTCGACAGGATAATTAGAAAGACCAAGTTAAAAGTTTTGATATAAAAAAATAAGGACTTTGTAAAAACCTTCTCTTTCTTCTTATTGTTCTTTTCTACTTTAAGGACTAGGCAGGAATAGCTGTTTCGACTTGAAAATGCCTCTGACCACCATTTCCTTTGCCTTTCCAGATGTCTTCTGCCGATAGCAAAATACATTTCTTCGAATCCTCTTGGAATTATGTTCACATGCTGTCTTCATTAATTTCTGTAATTGTTACCTTTTTTTTTTTTTTTTTTTTTTTTGCAGAAAAGACGTTATGTCTCGACTCTACCTTAGTTTTTTTTTTAATTATCTCCTTTATTGATATTGGGAATCTCATTTCGGCAGGCTGTATGTTCTTTTAATCTGCTATAGTTAATGTCCATATTCCAAATTCGTTTTATGGCTTTGCTTTTTAGAGTACTCTCCATTGCATCACATACCTAAACATGGGTAGCTCAATAGATAGGAAAAAATGTGTTCCTAAGTATTTAAAACTCGTGACTTTCTCTAATATAGGTACAATATGTTACTAAAATTTTTGTTGCAATGTTATGTTTATCTTGGAAGGCCAGTGTTTTTATTTTATTTGTCAAAATTTTAAATTATAATTCCCACTTATGCAATCCATTGAAGGTGGTTATCGAAACCCTATGATCATACAAGCAGGGTTGGTTATCATGAAAATAAACAAAACTTAGAAGTATAATGACATGTGTATAAAGTAAATTGAGACGACATAGAAATTGGATGATTTGCTTCTCGTAATTACATGTAAGTAATAATTATATTCACCGTTCAAATGAAAACATACCCTTTTGTTCCCAATAAATAGATGTTTTGTCTGAACCACGTGCCTCCTATGAGTACATATGGCACCTTTGAGTCCAGAAGCTTAGTTTTCTCTTGGACCTGAACGTGATAGAAACAAAAGCTTCACTAGACTGAGTCCGAAACGGACGTGCTCTATCTTCAATCTAACAAGACACATGGCAAGACTTGGCTTTAAAATGCGATGCAAAAGAAGCGTAGAAGTTAACGAAGTAGGGAGTCAATAAGGACAATACTGAAGTTTCCAATTCAATTAAAAAGAAGAAATAATAAGTAATATGTAATAAAAAATCTGATGTGTTACACTCACATGACTTTCTCTACTCTTGTACTAACCATTCACACAAACACTTATTCCTCTATCTCCTTCATTTTAGTTAAGATAAACATTTGTACAAATTATCTTACTGCTTATTTCCTTGTAGGTGCAAGGGGAATGTTAGAATACAGCAGGCTTTGTGCGATAGTCAAATGTTTTAAAGCTTTGAGATTCTGTTGTCTTTGCACACTTAACATATAAAAAATTAACAACGATCCATTTCACGAAAGTTCTAAGTTTTCCGAAACTCACACACGTAACAAGGAATATCTCCGAAATGGTTCATGTTACAAGAAAATTCATTCAGGCATAAATTGTGTATTTTAGCAATATCTACATTTTTTGTATGGAATGATTTGGTCTATTTCTAACTGTTTACCAGTTATGCAAAAGTCATTCAGAGTAAATACGACTACAGGGCCTATAGCCAGAAAATTCAAGATATAAATTTCATTTGTCATAAAAATCTCTCAAACATATGACATTTTAATCAAAATCTTTAGTCATTTTCAAGAAAATAAAAATTCTGGAAAAATCTTCCATGTAAAGGGTAGTTTTGGGGTGGGGTTATTTTCTTCAAAATCTTCGTGTGGCATCCTTGAAAGACATTAAACTTAAATACCAACTTTGGTTTTTAACCGACTTTTCGTTTTTGAGTTATGCTGTCCACAGACTGACACACAGACTGACACAAAGACACACACACGGACTTTTTCTAAAACTGCTTTTTTTGGATTCAGAGGGTCTCAAAACATATATTTCCGGTGAAATCTCGACATCGAATTTTTGGGTGGAATAGAATACTTCCCCTATTTGCCAGCAGAGAAAGTAAAAATGAACAACGATGATCCATTTCACGGAAGTTCTAAGTTTTCCGGAACTCACACACATAACGAGGAATATCCCCGAAATGGTTCACCCTACAAGAAAATTTATTCAGACATAAATTGTGTATTTTAGCAAGATCTACATTTTTGTATAGTATCATTTGGTCTATCTCTAACGGTTTACCAGTTATGCAAAAGTCGTCCGGAGTAAATACGACTAAAGGGGCTATAGCCAGAAAATTCAAGATATACATTTTATTTGGTATAAAAATATCTCAAATAT
This sequence comes from Tenodera sinensis, assembly GCA_030765045.1. Classification (NCBI taxonomy): domain Eukaryota; kingdom Metazoa; phylum Arthropoda; class Insecta; order Mantodea; family Mantidae; genus Tenodera; species Tenodera sinensis. The sequence goes on from CM060962.1 coordinate 244,523,004, forward strand.
ATTGTATATATATGAATATATTATATATAGGACATTTTAATCAAAATCGTTAGAGCCATTTTCAAGAAAATCAAAATTTTAGAAAAGTGTTCCATATAAAGGGTAGTTTAGTGTGGGGCTATTTTCTTCAAAATCTTCGTGTCGCATCCTTGAAAGACATTAAACTTAAACACCAACTTTGGTTTTCAACCGACTTTTCGTTTTTGAGTTATGCTATCCACAAACACACTGGCACACAGACACACACAAGGACCTTTTTCTAAAAATGCTTTCTTTTTGATTCAGAGGGTCTCAAAACATATATTTCCGGTGAAATCTCGACATCGAATTTTTGGGTGGAATACAATACTTCCCCTACTTACCAGTAGAGAAAGTAATAGGCAGGAGGCAAAATAGAGTATGGCAATTCAGCATATGTCCTCAAGCAAAGTTAGCAACAGTGTGCACAGAAGAGGTGGCAGCTGAGCTTGTGTTCCATTCTTTTTAGTATTTTTAAGTGAATGTGCCGCTTATATAAATTCAATCCCAGAGGGAAGATCTTCTTACGCCCTACAAGGCGTATGCTCCAAGCAGCAGATTTCATAAGATGTTGCAGGGTAATCCGAGGATATTGAATAAGAATCCGCAGACAAACAAGGAGCCCATTCCCTTGAGCGAGGAAAAAATACTTGAGCACTATTTTTCAAGGGATCCAAATATAAAGGGTGGGAAAAACAAAACTTTGAATTAAGATGCAGCAGCAGTACACACGTTAGTGGAAGATAAAACTATATAAGAGAAGGAAACACTAACAAAAAAGAAATAAATAAAAGAACAAGAAAAACGTTTAAGAACCTGCTACACCAAGGCCCTCGGTTGTCGTCGCTACTCCGTGCAACTACCCGTAAGATTGTTGAGTCACCTAGCAAACTAGCCTATAATTGCTAGCTTAGAGTTACATCTAACGGTCAGAAGAAACATCGGAAGACCTGCAAGATAGCGTGCTAAAACACGAACAGTGCTGTCATGATGATGATGATGATGATGATGATGATGATGATAATGATGCATTAATTCAATAATGAAGCAGATCCTGTAGCTCGGTTGTTGCTCAGATAATGTTAACAATTGTCATTTTTGCCTTTCACGCCTGAGCGAATAAACCATTTCGGTACTCAAGGACATAGAAAACGTCTTAATCCCCTGATATCCTTTATTGACACATATATTTCTTTGCAATGTGTTCCACTAAGGAAACTCATAAAATAGCATGGCAAAAATTCAAACCTGGATAATTTATAGGACGTGTTGATTACTTCATTTTTTCCCGAACACACAATTTATTAACTCGTTTGCATACAGGTTTACTGTGGAATTCAAAGCAACGTACAGCAGATAGAAGAATATGAAAGAAGCAGGCATGCAGGAAAATTCTCAAAGTCTATCATTTTGCCACTAGGCTGTGCTTGAATAAATACGAAAAGAGTTTAGGACCCATGAGAATTATGAGACGTTGTGAGTCGTCATGATCTAGGACTGTTTTGTAAAGCGGCGTGGAAAGTAAATTGCTAAATACAGGCAGCTATTGTTTTTCCTTTTAAGTTTAACAAGGCAATGTGCGATAGTGTAAAACAAAAGCAGTGCAAATGTAAGGCACATTTGTTCTTGATTATGTTACCCCAAAAATATACATTAAAATGTTGGTAACACAGTGCAATTTTTGATTCCATAATTGTACATTACGTGTCAATTATCTAGAAAATTCTTTACGGTATTAAATATGTAACATAATAGCAAACTAACTAGCCAGAGATCGTCGTAATATAAGGAAAACAAAGTAAAATGGTAAAATTAGAATGACAATCTGAAATGAGAACCTTGTTTCCAAATGGTACCAAATAAATAAATTTAAAAAAAATAAATAAAAAAAAAATTGAGATAATAGGTGGCAGCACTTCTCAGAATCTTGTTTTATATGTAGCAGGTCATAGTCTTTTGCAAAACATACCAAATCACATGTAAAACTGAGATCTAATGTTCGGTTTATTGGTAATACATACCAAATCCTTAAACTGTTTGGTGCCAATAAATACCAAATCCAATTAGCCAATCAAAGCATATATTTTATGACACATAACAACACAACAAATATGGCGAAATAAATGAGTCTAAAAGGTTGACAGTAGAACCTAAAAGGGTCTAGCTGGACTTCACTCTTCCTATTCTTGTGAACCCTTGTGTCAACATAGGTTACTAAAGAAAGGTGTGAAATATGAGAATGTTTTGAACGGATTATCCGAAGTTCCTTGCCAGAGTCATGTGCAGGATGCTAAAAGATGTGATGTCATCCAACTGCTTACACCTATGGGACACAGACTGAATGACCTGCCTTTCTATAGAAATGCAAAGAAGACATGTAATGTTGCTGTAAGAGATACTGATGTCGCTAATGATGTAGTATAAATTTGGCTTACACTGAGTTTAAAATTGTGATATTTTTCTATCATACCTAACATCACAGGCAGAATAGTAGCTTTACATGAAAACAGAGATAATTGACTGATAGTGACAACTCATACCTTTTAACATATTTCTAAATTAAGGAATCCATATTGAAATATGCGTGGGTAACAGAAGTTTTTTTTTTGTTTTTTGTAAAATTTGCTATTATGGATTTGGCACCTTTTGGAAACAAGGTTCTCGAATAAAAATGCATTCATTTCAATATTTGATACACGTTTCTCAAAAACTGTGATTTCAGCGCTCAGTAGTTAAGGTATATTTAGAACCTGTTAAAGTAAAACTTGAGAAGGGAAGGAATTAATGAACTCGACTAGTAATATTTAGTACAGGAAACTGATGTAAACTTTGTAACATTAACTGATCTCTAGAAAAGCAGAAGATATCTGTATTTCCGGGCGCAGATATTAGCAGATACTAATATCGGAGTAACACATGGGCGTACTACATCAGCCACTTTATTTAATTTATATTTAGACAACACAATCCATGAATGAAAATATTTCAAATATAACTTCTGATTATAACAAGAAAAATGCTGTAATAACACTCCTATATTCAGTTGACCAAGTAATCATTTCTAATAAGAAGACACGCTACAAAGAGCACTATTTGAACTGCATAAAATAGTTCCTACTTATAATTTTGACATTTCCAAAAATAAAACTAGATGCTTGGCATTCAGGGAATCCATCCGTTAAGATGTAGAACTTCATTACACAATAACATAATTCAACGAGTAAATACTTCTCAATTTTTAGAATCAGTATCATACATTAAAGAAGCATATATTGGAATTAAAAGTGAAATTTTCTCAAAAATATGTGGAACAATTAAACGAAAAAGAAAGTAAAAAAGGGTACGATGTTCTATAAAATAATAGCAGTCCTAATAGCTCTATACAGTAGCGAAACTTGGACAATGACACATGGAGATAAAAGTAGATCATAGGCAGCAGAAATGAGTTTATAAAAACAGTTTCAGGAGTCACTAGAAGAGACAGAATAAAGGATGATCTTATAAGAAATCATTCAAGCATCTTTAACCTAAATGGAGAAATAGATCATAATAGATAAATGTGGCTAGAACACGTAGAAAGAATGAATGAGGTAGGTTACTCGAAGAACATACTATACTACGTAAACTTAACCTCTAGCGCAACAGCGTTTCGTGGGCCAAGGCTTACCACCCAGCCGCTGCGTCCTCCACCTCTGCCCGCTACAGGCGTCATGAGTGGTGTGCTGAACTGGAGGGTGGAACGTGGTCAGCACTCCGAGCCCTACCGGCCTGTTATGCGGCCTTCGTGACCTGGGATAGCTAATTCTCCATCAAGTAGCTTCTCAGTTGGCCCCTTAGGAACTTAACGAGGTTGAGTGCACCGCATGCCAGACCTCCCAGTGGGGGAAAATTCCCCATTCCGGTACGGGGGGTCAAACCCGGGTCCTCAGCAGCAACTATACTACATACGGAAAAGAAAAAGAAAAATCGGAAGCTCTAGGAAACGACGGATAAATCAATGAATTAAACATTTGGAGCACGCAACAAGCCTCGGGAAAGGTTTAATGCTTGGTGGAGGAGAAACAAGTACACCTCACTAATGATAAGTGAAAAATGACATGAAATAGCATTAAAGTCATTGACACCTATCTCTTCTTACACTGCTCCCTTCCCTACTATCACATTTCTTAGATCGCAGCTGTCTCCTTTAAGTAGAAATCCTATTCCCTCCACGTTTTCCCTGCCTGCCAGTAGCATCCAACACACCCTTAACCCTACCTTCCCAGTGGTAGGTAAATATTTTTCTCCCACTTCCCCGTACCCCTATTTTTCTTTTTGTAGAGTTTAACGCCCGCTTTTACTGAAACGGCACCGCAGGCGGTGACACTGATGATACATGAAGATGGAGCACCGGTGGAATGAGATGGCTACGGCGCGGCCTCCATACCCCTATGCTTTGCCATATAACGCACCTACGACCCGTCCTCGGAAATCGCGCGGATACTCCTAACACTATCCGCCGAGTAGAGGAATAAATATGTAGTAGAACGGGACGCTTAACAGCACGTCTTCAGATCGAGTTGAATGTGAACACGGTCTCTTTGCCACAAACGTACGGTTATTGTATATTGGGATACCAGTTAAAAAGGAGCTTCAGAGAAACGAACAAAAGAAGGAAATTTCCCCTTATAGAATTGGTAGAGCATCTTATTTCCTTTCTTTCATTTTCAGGTAACAGAAATCATCTCCACTGTGAATACATTTTTCTACATAAGCAATGAAACTCCCAGAAGTTTCCTTTTCCCTTCTCCACGAAATGTCGAAAGAAGTCAAAATGGGTACGCCGCAAGACGTCGTAGCTTCGTCCCAGGGGATACCGACAAAAACTTTTTAGTCAATATCAGCGAGTTTCAACTATTTCCGCCACCGTTAGAGTTTTTGTCCTCAACATACACATAATTTTTGCTACCGAGACACGGTAGATATTTAGAACGCTATCTCTTTTCAGTCCTTACTTTGATCACCTAACGATATGGCTACGCGATAGAGCGTGCGAGAAACCCCGAGATCGATTACCGTGGGGTCGGCCGCTAGGACCTTGGGTTTATTTCGTTGTTTCCCCAGGTCGGTAGATGAATGCTGGGATGGTTCACCTTCTACCACGAATTTTCGGTCCATCATTTCCTTTCATCCGCTTCACTTTATCTCTTGCAAAGTTGTAGGCCTGCAAGTGATAGTAGTTGGTGTGTTGTGGCACAACGGTGTGGAAAACTTTTTCCTTGGCGTTTTTGACTCCGGTCACATTGGAACCAAAAAGGGTCCATTATGGCGTATTTTGGGCACTGTGGTCCACTAATTGGTGGTCCCTTCCCCCTGTCTACTTATACCTCCTAGCTGCCTTTCTTTTATCGATATAATTTCAACACTTTCACTTCATGCATACCCTTAAATGCCAGGGTTTACAATATTCAGGCATCCGAGACAAAGGGAATTAAAATTTTTAAATTATAATCTGTCGAAATCAAAATGTGTAGCCGATATCAAACAAAGTTAATTTCTTAGTTTTACATTTACTACGAAAATGAATGGTCTAAGCTAAAGATCGCTGTAATTCACAACATACTAAACTTAAAAACTCTGATGTGTTGCACTCACATGACTTTCTCTACTCTTGTACTAACTATTCTTACAAACTCTTATTTTTCTATTCATCTTCATGTTAGTGGAGATAAACAATTATATAAATTATCTTATTGCTTATTTTCTTGTAGGTGCAAGGGGATTATCGGCATACAGTAGGCTTTGAGTGATAGTCAAATCTTTTAAAGCTTTCTCAAATTCCCTACTCTTTGCACAACTCACATAAAAAGGACAAACAACGATGTTCCATTTAACGAAAGTTTAAGTTTTCTGAAACCCACACAAATAACAAGCAATATCTCCGAAATGGTTCACTCTACAGAAAATGTATTTTACCTAAATTGTGTGGTTCACCAAGAGCTACATTTTTGTATAGTATGATTTGCTCTATCTCTTACGGTTTACCAGTTATGCAAAAGTCATACAGACTAAATAGGACTACATGGGCTTTAGTCAGAAAATTCAAAATATACATTTCATTTGTCATAAAAGTATCCTAAAATTGTCATTTTAATCAAAATCTTTAGAGACATTTTCATGCAAATCAAAACTTTCGAAAAATTGTCCATGTAAAGGGTAGTTTAGGGTGTAGCAATTTTCTTCAAAATCCTTGAAAGACATTAAACTTAAATACCAACTTTGCTTTTTAACCGACTTTTCGTTTTTGTGTTATGTTGTCCACAGATTGACAGACACACAGACTGACACACACACAAACACACACACACACACACACACACACACACACACACACACACAAAACACACACGAGGACCTTTTTGTGAAAATGATTTTTTTTTTAGATTCAGGGGCCCTCAATACATATTTCCGGCAAAATTTGGATATAGAATTTTTGGGTGGTATACAATACCTCCTCTACTTGCTAGTAGTAGAGAAAGTAAAAATAAGATACTGTGTAAGACGTTTAATCAACAATGGCAAAGGTTGACTATCGCTTTAATTTTGTCCCTGTCCTGTACTTAGTTTGTACGTTGGTATGAGAACATTTAAGTAAAGTGAGATGTGAGAAAATAACTACACACATTACACAGGGTTTTAAGTTTCTTAATGGGAAAGCACTGCTTCCATTTAGAAGTGCAAATACACAATAATTTTCTAATTATTTAACAGAAACATTCGATGAATCTATTTCGCGCCGGTAATCGTGGAAGTATCAATAAACCGATTTTTCTGGGCCAGGGGATAAATATACTATTCTAGCAGTGTGGGTTCGATTACCGTCGACCGCCTACTCTGACCTTGGTTTTTCGTGGTTTTCCCTGGGCACTAGGCTAATGCTGGGATGGTTTCTGGTCTACCACCCTGCTATCATTTATCTTCCATTCCGTTTCCTTTTCATACTTCAGATTTGCTTCTAGGTTTCGTGACTTGCGATCGCCTCGTTTCGAGATAGCTGTATAAAGGTTCGAACGCTAAGAATAAAGATGTCAAAACATAAAGACCCAAAATGATAACATGTAACTTAATAACAAGTGCTCTGTACTGTCCAAACTTTGAGGGAATTTGTCTATTAAGCTTAGTACCTGTCTGACGACAATTCCCAACCTCTATACAACTTAGATGTTAAGCTTCAAACATGGCATGGAAGGTCTAATAGTCATGAAACATAAACTCAAGCTTCCACTTTTCGTTTTATCGGAGTAGATTTACCACAGTAGCAAGATACGGGTAAACTAAAACAGTCGTCGTATTGACAGAAGCATTAGCTCTGACACATTAGTATGAAATTTAAATAAAGAAACCCTAAATGCCTTGAAATACAATACTTCAGTGTTAATTAACATGGAATGTCTCGTTAGTATGACATGTTAACAAACTGAGCCAATGACAGTAATGTATATTTTTACTCTCTCTCTCTCCCTCTCTCTCTCTCTCTCTCTCTCTCTCTCTCTCTCTCTCTCTCTCTCTCCTAGTAAGTACAGGAAGTATTGTATTTCAACCAAAAATTCGATGTCGATATTTCACCGCAAATATATATTCTGAGGCCCCCTGAATCCAAACAAAAATGCATTTTTGGAAAAAGGTCCGTGTGTGTGTATGTATCAGTCTGTGTGTCTGTCAGTCTGTGGACAGCATAACTAAAATATGTAAATTCAGTTAAAAACCAAAGTTCGTATTTAAGTTTAATGTCTTTCAAGGATGCGACACGAAGATTTTGAAGAAAATAGCCCCACCATAAAGTACCCTCTAAATGGAAAATTTTTCGAAAATTTTGATTTTCTTGAAAATGGCTCTAACGATTTTGATTAAAATGCCACATATTTGAGATATTTTTATGACAAATAAAATGTATATTTTGGATTTTCTGGCTATAGCCTATGTAGTCCTGTTTAGTCTGGTTGAGTTTTGAATAACTCGTAAACCGTAAGAGGTAGACAAAATCTTACTGTACAAGAATTAGACCTTCCTAAAATACACAATTTATGTCTCAATAAATTTTTTTATAGAGCGAACCATTTCAGAGATATTCCTTGTTTTGTCTGTCAGTTTCGGAAAACTTAGAACATTCGTGCAATGGAACATCGTTGTTCAGTTTTTATATGTTAAGCGTGTAAAGAGAACGGGATCTCAAAACTTTAAAAGATTTGACTATCGCACAAAGCCTACTGTATTCTAACATTCCCCTTGCACCTACAAGAAAATAGCAGTAAGATAATTTCTACAAATGCTAATCTTAACATGAAGAAGATATAGGAATAAGAGTTTGTAAGAATGGTTAGTACAAGAGCAGAGAAAGTCATGTGAGTGCAACACATCAGATTTTTAGATAAAGGTCCGTGTGTGTGTCTGTGTGTGTCTGTCAGTCTGTGGATGGCATAACTCAAAAACGAAAAGTCGCTTAAAAACCAAAGTTGGTATTTAAGTTTAATGGCTTTCAAGGATGCGACACGAAGATTTTGAAAAAATATCCCCACACTAAACTACCCTTTACATGGAACATTGTTCCAAAATTCTGATTTTCTTGAAAATTTTTTCTAACAATTTTGATTAAAATGCCATATTTTTTAGATATGTTGATGACAAATGAAATGTATGTTCTGAATTTTCTGGCTATAGCCTATGTAGTCCTGTTTACTGTGGATGACTTTTGAATATCTCGTAAAATGTAAGAGGCAGACAAAATCTTACTATACAAAAATTTAGATCTCGCTAAAATACACAATGTATGTCTGAAGAAATTGTTTTGTAGAGTGGACCATTTCGGAGACATTCCTTGTTATTTGTGCCAGTTTCGGAAAACGGAACATCGTTGTTCATTGTTTTATATGTTAAGCGTGCAAAGAGAAAGGGATCTCAAAGCTTCAAAATATTTGACTATCGCTCAAAGCCTACTAAATTCTGACATTGTCCATGCACCTACAAGGAAAGAAAGAATAAGATAGTTTGTACAAACGTTTATCTCAACTAACACGAAGAACATATAGGTATAAGTATTTGCAAGAATCGTTAGTACAAGAGCAGAGAAAGTCATATGAGTGCAGTACATCAGATTTTTTTAACTACCTCGCAAACTTAAATATCTCAGAATTAATTGGTATTGACTACAATGAATTAAAATGAAATCAAGATGATAGTCACAAATTTGACTGCAACGTATCAATTTTAATTCTCATTAACCGGATCATTAGCACTAAAACAGCAAGCAATTTATCACAAACCTAAATGTTTTAACTGATTTGCAAGGTATAACGCCTGAGTGGTGACCAACGGCGCTTGACTCGTTAATATATCAAAGCAATTCAAAAATAATTCTATGCTGTTGTATACCAATGTTAATTGCCTTTAACTAGTTCCTTAATAAGAATTGTGGACAAAGCAAAATAATGTCCCACAAGTTCCTTACGTGAATTTGAATTTATAACATCTCAAATTATAACAGTTCGAAAGCAAATCTTTGCAAAACGTTTCGTGTGTGTGTGTGTTTGTGTGTGTGTCTGTGTGTGTGTCCCTCTTACCGTGCGTGTGTCCTGTGCCGGTGAACAGGATAACTTAAAAAACGAAAAGTCGGTTAAATACCAAACTTGGTAATTAAGTTCAGTTGTCCCAAAGAAGGGATACGAAAATGTTCAGGAAAATCCCTCATCCCAAAATCCAAATGGCCTATTAAGTGGAAAGATACTCGAAAATTTCGGTTTTCTCAAAAATAGCTGTAACGATTTTGTATAAGTACCATGTGTTTAACACTTTTTACGACAAATGAATTATCCATTCATCTGTCCATTCCATCCAACCATTCCATCCAATGCGTCGATCCGTCCTCAATTTTCTGAGAACAGGCTCTGAAGCCCTCTTCATTCTGAACGATTTTTGCATAACTAGTAAATCGTAAGAGAGAGATTTTGCTGTACAAAAATGTATATATCGCTAAAGCACGCTACTTGTGCCAAATAAATAGTTTTTGTACAGGTAACCATTTCTGAGAGGTTCCTTGTTATTAGTTTCAATTTTCAAATACTTATACCTTTTTTCAAAATAAAGGACTTATTCCTTTTTGCTTTCTCTATTACTAAGTAGAGGAAGTATTGTATTCTACCCAAAAATTCGATTTCGAGATATCACCGGAAATATATGTTTTGAGGCCCCCTGAATGAAAAAAAAACGTATTTTCAGAAAAAGGTCCGTGTGTGTGTGCATCTGTGTGTGTCTGTCAGTCTGTGGACAGCATAACTCAAAAACGAAAAGTTGGTTAAAAACCAAAGTTGGTATTTCAAGGATGCGACACGAAGATTTTAAAGAAAATTGCTCCACTCTAAACTACCCTTTACAAGGAAAAATTTTGGAAATTTCGATTTTCTTTAAAATGACTAACGATTTTTATTAAAATGCCATATGTTTGAGATATTTTGATGACAAATGAAATTTATATCTTGAATTTTCTGGCTATAACCTGTGTAGTTCTGTTTACTCTGGATGACTTTTGAATAACTCGTAAACCCTAAGAGATAGACAAAATCTTAATGTACAAAACATGTAGATCTCGCTAAGACACACAATTTATGTCTGAATAAATTGTTCTGTAGAGTGGACCATTTCGGAGATATTCGTTGTTATTTGTATAAGTTATGGAGAACTTATACTTCTGTCAAATGGAACATCACTATTCATTTTTTATTCGCTAGCTGTGATAAGAGAACGGAATTTGAAAGCTTTAGAAGATTTGAGCTTCACTAAAAGCTTACTGTATTCCCATATTCCCGTTGCATGTGCAAGAAAACGAGCAATAATTACTGCAAATATTTATCTCAACTAACAGGATATAGATTTTGTTATAATGGTTAGTACAAGAGTAAGGTAAGTCATGTGATTGCAGCACATCAGATCTTTTGGTTTGTGTGAATGTGCTTACATAACTAGATGAATTATTTTATTCCATAAAGAAAATCGATGTCAAGATTTCACCAGAAATAGGTGTTTTGAGGCTCACTGAATTAAAAACGGTATATTTAGAAAAAGGTGGATGTGCGTATAGGCCTATTTGTGTGTGTATGCGCCTACCTGTCTATGTGTTTAATATTTCTATGAGAAATGAAATTCATGTAATGAATTTTCTGGGAATATACCCTGAAGTCTTCTTTCTGAATAAAGATTGTCTAAAGACAAACACGAATAAATAAAACTAAACACTTTCTTATCCTTGTGCAGGTTTTGAAAGGAACCTAACTGAGGTGTCCTGTCTCCGATCAATTTCGCGCATTACGGTTATGTTTTCTAACAAACGCCTGTACAGGAACGCGGTTCCCATGGATCGACAGCTGAATGCTGGAGTGGTTCCTCTTCTATTCATGAATTTCCTATCCTCGTCATTTCGTTTCATGTGTTTCGGGACTGCAGTACTAATATATTGCGGTGCATTGTGCAATTTGAGCTCTGTAAAGACCTCTCCCTCCTAGGTCCCCGTTCACGGTTGTGCGGGGCTTAGGCAGAGATAGCCGACGTAATGATTGGTAGCATGTTACGATTAGCCATGCCCATGTAATACTGGACTAAGTAAGAAAACATCAATTTTAACCGCAGTGGAATAAACATTTCAGAAGATCACATTTCAATAACAGCTGACTGCAATATTTTGAAACCTGGCAGATCTTTATCTGGCAACGTCTGGGAATGTATTTGTTAATTCATTTATGGCACCTCAACTGAATTATGGGATATATATTAACAGTAGTGGAAACTTACTTACACCGTTATTGCATGGAATGTGTAGAGATATAAATTTTGTTCAAAATAATTCAACTAAAAATTGCAATTTCGATATTTCACTGTAATTTTAGACACACTTTGAATTTCACCACAAGAATGGAAACGAAGAAACCTACATAGTTTCAGACACACAGTCTGTTATGTTCAATCATATATAACTCTCAGTTTTGTATGTTTAAGTTACCTATCCAAACATGCCTCACCAATCACTCTCACTTGCGCTGCTGTCAACTTTTGTGATTGTGGTTTGCTTGATTTTTCAATGAACTTACTCAAACGTTTTCACTTTTTCTGATAAGTAAAGTCAGAATTCTTAGTCACCTTACCGTGTGCATGAAGCTGCTTCGTTCAATGTTGATGGCTTGCCTCTCGGTCTGGGCGAACACACTCACGGCATAACCGACACTTCTGCACACGATGCGGTACTAAAAATTGTGGCTTTACTGATGGATAACAGGATAGGGATTTGACGTCATCCAATTTGAGTTTCTTAAAACCAGCATTTGGAGGCGTCACAAATTTTATAATGCATCCCCTGTTATGATAAAATTTAATATATTATAACCGAAACTCAATAATGAGCAGACAGCTTCCAAATATATGTAATATATGTATGTACATTTTATATACATAAAATCCAGTACAGTTCCTAGGCTACTTCATTTACGAAATTTAACATGCTCATACTTACCTCATTTCTTAGATTTTTATTTACATTTCTCTTCAAAACTCTCGGATGTGCTACCCTTTTCCTTGCATTTTCTTTATTTCTTTCGACTTTTTCTTCAGCAAGGGACAAGTCATCAACAAAATCTGACTCTGAGCTCCTTTTGTTACTATACTGTGTATATTCCAACAATTAGTCAGCTGATGGACAGTAACATGCGAGTGTAGGATTCGTAGGAATCATGCAGCCTTCTAAGAAAACACGTGCTACCATCTATCGGTTGCTTGATAGAACTATAGCGGCGACCCTTACTGTAGAACTATTTGTGTGTACTCGGCATTAATGGGGTAACCAGGCTTACCCCATTATTGCACCCGCGTGCTCAATTTTTGGAAATGTGGTCTTGTTAGGCGCACATCTTCGCGCGGATCTGCTCGCCCTTAGAGTCTTCCGTTTATTCCTTCCTTCCATGGTTAGAAAGGCTCAATTTGGCGGTGCTCCTGAATCTGGAGGCTCCTACGTCTACGCTTAGTCACCACAACTATGAGATAATATGAATTTGATATTTTTACAAGAGATTTAATGCATTATTATCAAACATTTTGTTACAAATCCTGAGAGAAAATTTTGTCTTAAGCTACATATCTATAAACTTAAGGCGGGTAAACCTTTGACCCTGGATAAATCTCTAAGGTCCATTAGTTTAATGCTTAACTCTTGAGAAATTAATAGATAGGCATATAAGAGGTATATTCTCAGCATCAGAATTAGCACGCCTATCGTGCGGCCAGATCGATTAAAATTGCCTTTTCCACGTTGCCTATAAACTGGCAAGGACAATCCAGGGTGCTTCATTGTTATTGAGGGTATCTTTGATAACAACTTCGTTAAGGTAGTAAGTACTTCCCCAAGGAAACATAGAACGGATGAAACTTGTTATGGGTAGGTTCAATCCATGTTGAGAGGTAGAATAGGTCAAACAAGTCTCATGGATAGTTGCTTAGCTACAAAGAGCTACAAGTGGTTATGCACAGAATGGGGTGCCATCATCTCTACTTGTTGATGGGCTACAGTTTTAAGTAAGTAAAATAGGTTTTGATATCATGGGCTGTACTGGTGATATTGTCATCATATTTCGAGGTAAATACGCAGGAGCCGTCGGGGAATTCATGAATACTGTGACAAAATGGGCTGTGAATGAGAGCTTAACCATTAATCCTCATAAAACAGCCATAGCACCACTTACCAGGTGAAAAGACAAAGGCATTTGGTTGTGTATATCCTCACGACAAAGAACTTAAAATGTAGGAGGAAGTCGAATACTTGGAAACCAAGTTTAACTTCAAGATGAAATGGAATAAGCATTTCAAGAAAGGAATGAAACGTGTGAAAACAAGTTTGAAGTAGTCAGGCACATGCATGGTAAAAGATGGGGACTAAGACATGCTATAATCCATTGGATATACACCAGCATAATCATACCATCGATAAGCTATGGAGCAGCGATTTGGTGAACTAAGGCCCTTCAAACTGGCTTTAAAAATCAACTGAATCAAGATCAAGGAACAGTATGTATGACTGTAACAGGAGCTAGGAAGTTATGTAGCTACTACCGTAGCTATGGAAGACCCCCTTGAAAGTGACTCCATTACATATGTTTGTAAAGAAGTAGGCAATAATTGCACTTATACACTGCAACAACCTTGCACCTCCAGCACTGCACGCCGTTCACGACGTCTGTGATGGACAGGGCCCGGAGGGCCATTGCACCTAGGGATTATTAGCTACACACTAAGCAACTGAGAATTCCTGAAATATATTTTTTTCTCAAATAATATATACACTGCCCCCTTCCCTTCTACCATTCTAAGGTTCCAATGTGCTCTGAGACTGAGGTTTGCTAATAATTAAGAAATACATAGGAGTTGCATATTTAGAAATGCAGTCAGACTACACAATTCTAAATACTACTTTACAAAGAACTTTAGGATCATTCTTGATCCTGAACGTTGAACGAATAAAACTCTATATTCAAGATGTTCCTCGCTAGGAAAGCTTCAAGTCACACTTTTGAATAAAACTCTGAAAGTAGCTCGTAGCAGATTCGTTGAAGACCGAAATATGGGAGACCCATCAAAGGTTCAGCGTAAGGGAATATTGTCATCAGTACATAGCCTGTACATTCCCTTTATTTATGTGCATATATTCCTTGAAGGAGAAAACAAAATCTCATTAGTTGTTTGTGGAAAATTTTTCTTTAAACATAAAAATAATTAAATATAAAGGAGCTCCTGAGGTTTTACATTCCAGACTGTTGTAGAATAAATGAATTAATTATGGAATAATTTTCCCAGAGTAATTAATTTCAAAGGCGGAAATTTTCTAGCACATGAAAGACTTTTGCAAACAAGAGTGCTTGAAGTGCTTGCCAAAAGGAGTAGAAATGGCAGAGCTCTAACGACCACTTGGCAAGCATCTCTCGTTTTCTTAAAGCTCTAAAAATAGTTGAAGAAGCCTTAGAAACTACTTGTCTCTATTAGTCTGTCTTTTGCTTATAGGTATAGACATGAACAAGTGCATATATAGGTAGAAGTTTAATTACCATATTTTTATCAACACTTGTGTTTAAAGCTTTCCAAACCTCTGGAACATAAACAAGTCATGCATTACTTGATAACTTACTGAGTCAGTGAGTGAGTCGGTGAGTGAGTGAGTGAGTGAGTGAGTGAGTGAGTGAGTGAGTGAGTGAGTGAGTGAGTGAGTGAGTGAGTGAGTAAGTGAGTGAGTGAGTGAGTGAGTGAGTGAGTGAGTGAGTGAGTGAGTGAGTGAGTGAGTGAGTGAGTGAGTGAGTGAGTGAGTGAGTGAGTGAGTGAGTGAGTGAATGGTTTAAGGGTCGGTCGTCAAAGAGGTAATTTGGGCCCTATTGTGTTCTAATTACATGAACATTGAGCTAAAGGATTCCTTGCCAACTTTGTTCATCGTAATTGCCTTAGCTACACTTCCTTATAACTAATTGCTTTACCTCAGCATATAACTTTCATGGCTAATAACTGCCTATTCTCTGTCAGAATTGTAAATCATTCTTTTGATATATAAACAATGATTTCAGCACATTATTTATTGCAATCATATAGCTACCTCCCTTTCGCTTCTTTTTAAAATTAATAATCGTACCAATCAATAGTTTCGGTAACAAAATAAACATCTACTTGTTTTATTATTTTCAGTTTTTATTTTCAAAAATTAAAGAATGTGTACGTTTACTCCAATTAACTCCTAACCTTAACTTTGATTCTATGTCGACAACACCTCCAATATTCGTAAAATAATTTTACTAATGTTCTCTCCTATACGAGACACAACAATGGATGCGCACAAATATTGCAAAAAATGTTAATTGCTATCATCTTCATAAAGATAATACTTATCATATGTAGTAGATTAATCATTCTACCTTTATATTGTCAATTTCTCTTGTGAATTTATATAGTTTTCTGTGTGTTTAGTTTCCAGTTTTCATTGTTTTGGTATTTTTGCTCAAAGTATTGTAAGTTAGGCAAAGTTCACTGCACTATTTACTATTTTCAGAACCCTGTCCTCCAAAACATACGTATTTACCATAGGCCATCCCCAAACAAACTGCCTACTCCAAGGAGTTTCTTATGCCATCTACTAATTGGTTTTCGATTATTGGCATCTCTTATTTCATAAGTATGCTTTCCATATTTACCAAAAAAATATTGCTGTTTGGAGATTAAAAGACTTTATAAATGGTACATTACGGGATCTAGGTGCCTTATGTGGTAATAATAGGATATTGAACATATTGTATTTGAACGTAAGGCGTGCAGAAAGGTATTTATATCCAAAAATGTTTTACCCTTAGCATAAAACGTGCTAAAAGTGGTTTGTTTCGTAAAGAGAGTAAGAAATTACATCAGTTTTTAGTTAAAGTAGAAACAAAATGGAATTAGGTTCTGAAAATATACAACACAAGTAGTTATCCACAGCAGTGAGCAGATTGTAATATACTGGGTGTCCACTTCCCCCCCCCCCCCAAAAAAAAGAGACAACGCTTAGTATGTTGTACGGAATGGCAAATTAATCGGTTCTCACTTAGGAACCCCTGTCCGGAAATGCACGGTTTGGACACTGGACAGCGTCGAAGTTTGAGAACGAACACTTGAATCAACTTGTTAACATTCGCTTTGTATCTTAATACGGAAGGTATGCAACCATCTGTGTCCTGGGATGAATGACCTGAGCATAATAACACTCCTGCGCATGCCCTAAATTCCTCCATAAAGTCCTTGGTGTGTACCCTCCTGCGCTGCTTGTGTAGTTTCCAGTACACTATAAAGCTTTTAACAGCAGTGCAATGCGTACCAGTACACAGCTGCTGAAATGGTCGACAAGAACTCCAGTACACCTTGATGTAAATGTGCGGAATCACCTCAATGTCGCATGTCCAAATCGAAGGATTGGTGGAGGTGGACCAGTTTCATGGCCTGCATGGTCGGCAGATCTGACTCCCCTCGACTATTTTCTGTGGAGTTGTGTGACCTCCTGTAACGTCAGCAGAGGACCTTATGGCTCGAGTCCATGGAGCGATTGGAAAGCTTCAAAAACAATTGCACGTGTTGGACCTTGTGCATGAGGCTTACCATCGCCCATGCAGGCTCTGCAATGACGCAGGAAATACACAGTTCGAAGCCCGTTTGTAATGTAGACAGCTCGATGTTGAGCTTATTGGCAAAATGTGAACGCACACCCATCTAACACTTCGATGTGCTACAGCGTCCAAACCGTGCATTTCCGGACAAGGGTTCCTATTTGAAAACTAATCAGCTTGGGGTCCCGCACAACATATTAAGCGTTGTCGGTGTTTTTGGGATATCTGTATATTACATGTATATATTAAATATTTATAATGTAATTAGGATATGGCAGGCAATAAGCCTGAACTAAACCCATGTTATTTTCCAACATAACTTGCTACAAAATACTCCCGAAGTTTCTTAGTACAACAGTTTTATTCACCTACCTCTTCCTCTCTATTGCTTTCTTTCTGTTTCTTCCAGTCTTGGCAATTAGTCACACTTGACTAGGACTAAGTTGTGCATTTCAAGGTCGGCATTGTTTGCTTTGGCCTTTGCTCTGCTTTGGTCTTTGCGCTTTGCTTTGAGCTTGAAGTCTTGCTTGGAGCTTGACTCTTTGCTTGGAGCTTTATTTGGAGCTGGACACTTTTACATGGAGCTTGGCTCTTTGCCTGGAACTTGGCTCTTTCTTCAAGCTTAGAACTATGCTTGCAGCTTTGCTCTTTCTTCAAGCTTGGAGCTATGCTTGCAGCTTTGCTCTTTCTTCAAGCTTTGAGCTATGCTTGCAGCTTTGCTCTTTCTTCAAGCTTGGAACTATGCTTGCAGCTTGGCTCTTTCTTCAAGCTTGGAGCTATGCTTGCAGCTTTGCTCTTTCTTCAAGCTTGGAGCTATGCTTGCAGCTTTGCTCTTTCTTCAAGCTTGGAACTATGTTTGCAGCTTTGCCCTTTCTTCAAGCTTGGAACTATGCTTGCAGCTTTGCTCTTTCTTCAAGCTTGGAGCTATGCTTGCAGCTTTGCTCGTTCTTCAAGCTTGGAGCTATGCTTGCAGCATTGCTCTTTCTTCAAGCTTGGAGCTATGCTTGCAGCTTTGCTCTTTCTTCAAGCTTGGAGCTATGCCTGCAGCTTTGCTCTTTCTTCAAGCTTGGAGCTATACCTGCAGCTTTGCTCTTTCTTCAAGCTTGGAGCTATGCTTGCAGCTATGCTTGCAGCTTTGCTCTTTCTTCAAGCTTGGAACTATGCTTGCAGCTTTCCTCTTTCTTCAAGCTTAGAACTATGCTTGCAGCTTGGCTCTTTCTTCAAGCTTGGAGCTATGCTTGCAGCTTTGCTCTTTCTTCAAGCTTGGAGCTATGCTTGCAGCTTGGCTCTTTCTTCAAGCTTGGAACTATGCTTGCAGCTTTTCTCTTTCTTCAAGCTTGGAGCTATGCTTGCAGCTTGGCTCTTTCTTCAAGCTTGGAGCTATGCTTGCAGCTTTGCTCTTTCTTCAAGCTTGGAGCTATGCTTGCAGCTTTGCTCTTTCTTCAAGCTTGGAGCTATGCTTGCAGCTTGGCTCTTTCTTCAAGCTGGGAGCTATGCTTGCAGCTTTGCTCTTTCTTCAAGCTTGGAACTATGCTTGCAGCTTTGCTCCTTCTTCAAGCTTGGAGCTATGCTTGCAGCTTTGCTCTTTCTTCAAGCTTGGAGCTATGCTTGCAGCTTTGCTCTTTCTTCAAGCTTGGAACTATGCTTGCAGCTTTGCTCTTTCTTCAAGGTTGGAGCTATGCTTGCAGCTTTGCTCTTTCTTCAAGCTTGGAACTATGCTTGCAGCTTTGCTCTTTCTTCAAGCTTGGAACTATACTTCCAGCTTGGCTCTTTCTTCAAGCTTGGAGCTATGCTTGCAGCTTAGCTCTTCCTTCAAGCTTTGAGCTTTCCTTAGAGCTTCGCTCTTTCTTCAAGCTTGGAGCTATGCTTGCAGCTTTGCTCTTTCTTCAAGCTTTAAGCTTTCCTTAGAGCTTTGCTCTTTCTTCAAGCTTGGAGCTATGCTTGCAGCTTTGCTCTTTCTTCAAGCTTTGAGCTTTCCTTAGAGCTTCGCTCTTTCTTCAAGCTTGGAACTATGCTTGCAGCTTCGCTCTTTCTTCAAGCTTGGAACTATGCTTGCAGCTTTGCTCTTTCTTCAAGCTTGGAACTATGCTTGCAGCTTGGCTCTTTCTTCAAGCTTGGAGCTATACTTGCAGCTTTGCTCTTTCTTCAAGCTTTGAGCTTTCCTTAGAGCTTTGCTCTTTCTTCAAGCTTTGAGCTTTCCTTAGAGCTTCACTCTTTCTTCAAGCTTGGACCTATGCTTGCAGCTTTGCTCTTTCTTCAAGCTTTGAGCTTTCCTTAGAGCTTCGATCTTTCTTCAAGCTTGGAACTATGCTTGCAGCTTCGCTCTTTCTTCAAGCTTTGAGCTATGCTTGCAGCTTCGCTCTTTCTTCAAGCTTGGAGCTATGCTTGCAGCTTCGCTCTTTCTTCAAGCTTGGAGCTTTCCTTAGAGCTTCGCTCTTTCTTCAAGCTTGGAGCTATCCTTGCAGCTTTGCTCTTTCTTCAAGCTTTAAGCTTTCCTTAGATCTTCGCTCTTTCTTCAAGCTTGGAGCTATGCTTGCAGCTTTGCTCTTTCTTCAAGCTTTGAGCTTTCCTTAGAGCTTCGCTCTTTCTTCAAGCTTCGAACTATGCTTGCAGCTTCGCTCTTTCTTCAAGCTTGGAGCTATGCTTGCAGCTTTGCTCTTTCTTCAAGCTTTGAGCTTTCCTTAGAGCTTCGCTCTTTCTTCAAGCTTTGAGCTATGCTTGCAGCTTCGCTCTTTCTTCAAGCTTGGAACTATGCTTGCAGCTTGGCTCTTTCTTCAAGCTTGGAGCTATGCTAGCAGCTTTGCTCTTTCTTCAAGCTTTGAGCTTTCCTTAGAGCTTTGCTCTTTCTTCAAGCTTTGAGCTTTCCTTAGAGCTTCGCTCTTTCTTCAAGCTTGGAGCTATGCTTGCAGCTTTGCTCTTTCTTCAAGCTTTGAGCCTTCCTTAGAGCTTCGCTGTTTCTTCAAGCTTGGAGCTATGCTTGCAGCTTTGCTCTTTCTTCAAGCTTGGAACTATGCTTGCAGCTTTGCTCTTTCTGCAAGCTTGGAACTATGCTTGCAGCTTTGCTCTTTCTTGAAGCTTGGAGCTATGCTTACAGCTTTGCTCTTTCTTCAAGCTTGGAACTATGCTTGGAGCTTTGCTGTTTCTTCAAGCTTGGAGCTAAGCTTGCAGCTTTGCTCTTTCTTCAAGCTTGGAGCTATGCTTGCAGCTTTGCTCTTTCTTCAAGCTTTGAGCTATGCTTGCAGCTTCGCTCTTTCTTCAAGCTTGGAACTATGCTTGCAGCTTTGCTCTTTCTTCAAGCTTGGAACTATGCTTGCAGCTTTGCTCTTTCTTCAAGCTTTGAGCTATGCTTGCAGCTTCGCTCTTTCTTCAAGCTTGGAACTATGCTTGCAGCTTTGCTCTTTCTTCAAGCTTGGAACTATACTTCCAGCTTCTACTCTTTCTTCAAGCTTGGAGCTATGCTTGCAGCTTAGCTCTTCCTTCAAGCTTTGAGCTTTCCTTAGAGCTTCGCTCTTTCTTCAAGCTTGGAGCTATGCTTGCAGCTTTGCTCTTTCTTCAAGCTTTAAGCTTTCCTTAGAGCTTTGCTCTTTCTTCAAGCTTGGAGCTATGCTTGCAGCTTTGCTCTTTCTTCAAGCTTTGAGCTTTCCTTAGAGCTTCGCTCTTTCTTCAAGCTTGGAACTATGCTTGCAGCTTCGCTCTTTCTTCAAGCTTGGAACTATGCTTGCAGCTTTGCTCTTTCTTCAAGCTTGGAACTATGCTTGCAGCTTGGCTCTTTCTTCAAGCTTGGAGCTATACTTGCAGCTTTGCTCTTTCTTCAAGCTTTGAGCTTTCCTTAGAGCTTTGCTCTTTCTTCAAGCTTTGAGCTTTCCTTAGAGCTTCGCTCTTTCTTCAAGCTTGGACCTATGCTTGCAGCTTTGCTCTTTCTTCAAGCTTTGAGCTTTCCTTAGAGCTTCGATCTTTCTTCAAGCTTGGAACTATGCTTGCAGCTTCGCTCTTTCTTCAAGCTTTGAGCTATGCTTGCGGCTTCGCTCTTTCTTCAAGCTTGGAGCTATGCTTGCAGCTTCGCTCTTTCTTCAAGCTTGGAGCTTTCCTTAGAGCTTCGCTCTTTCTTCAAGCTTGGAGCTATGCTTGCAGCTTTGCTCTTTCTTCAAGCTTTAAGCTTTCCTTAGATCTTCGCTCTTTCTTCAAGCTTGGAGCTATGCTTGCAGCTTTGCTCTTTCTTCAAGCTTTGAGCTTTCCTTAGAGCTTCGCTCTTTCTTCAAGCTTGGAACTATGCTTGCAGCTTCGCTCTTTCTTCAAGCTTGGAGCTATGCTTGCAGCTTTGCTCTTTCTTCAAGCTTTGAGCTTTCCTTAGAGCTTCGCTCTTTCTTCAAGCTTTGAGCTATGCTTGCAGCTTCGCTCTTTCTTCAAGCTTGGAACTATGCTTGCAGCTTGGCTCTTTCTTCAAGCTTGGAGCTATGCTAGCAGCTTTGCTCTTTCTTCAAGCTTTGAGCTTTCCTTAGAGCTTTGCTCTTTCTTCAAGCTTTGAGCTTTCCTTAGAGCTTCGCTCTTTCTTCAAGCTTGGAGCTATGCTTGCAGCTTTGCTCTTTCTTCAAGCTTTGAGCCTTCCTTAGAGCTTCGCTGTTTCTTCAAGCTTGGAGCTATGCTTGCAGCTTTGCTCTTTCTTCAAGCTTGGAACTATGCTTGCAGCTTTGCTCTTTCTGCAAGCTTGGAACTATGCTTGCAGCTTTGCTCTTTCTTGAAGCTTGGAGCTATGCTTACAGCTTTGCTCTTTCTTCAAGCTTGGAACTATGCTTGGAGCTTTGCTGTTTCTTCAAGCTTGGACCTAAGCTTGCAGCTTTGCTCTTTCTTCAAGCTTGGAGCTATGCTTGCAGCTTTGCTCTTTCTTCAAGCTTTGAGCTATGCTTGCAGCTTCGCTCTTTCTTCAAGCTTGGAACTATGCTTGCAGCTTTGCTCTTTCTTCAAGCTTGGAACTATGCTTGCAGCTTTGCTCTTTCTTCAAGCTTGGAGCTATGCTTGCAGATTTGCTCTCTCTTCAAGCTTTGAGCTTTCCTTAGAGCTTCGCTCTTTCTTCAAGCTTGGAGCTATGCTTGCAGCTTTGCTCTTTCTTCAAGCTTTAAGCTTTCCTTAGAGCTTTACTCTTTCTTCAAGCTTGGAGCTATGCTTGCAGCTTTGCTCTTTCTTCAAGCTTTGAGCTTTCCTTAGAGCTTCGCTCTTTCTTCAAGCTTGGAACTATGCTTGCAGCTTCGCTTTTTCTTCAAGCTTGGAACTATGCTTGCAGCTTTGCTCTTTCTTCAAGCTTGCAACTATGCTTGCAGCTTGGCTCTTTCTTCAAGCTTGGAGCTATGCTTGCAGCTTTGCTCTTTCTTCAAGCTTTGAGCTTTCCTTAGAGCTTTGCTCTTTCTTCAAGCTTTGAGCTTTCCTTAGAGCTTCGCTCTTTCTTCAAGCTTGGAGCTATGCTTGCAGCTTTGCTCTTTCTTCAAGCTTTGAGCTTTCCTTAGAGCTTCGCTCTTTCTTCAAGCTTGGAACTATGCTTGCAGCTTCGCTCTTTCTTCAAGCTTTGAGCTATGCTTGCAGCTTCGCTCTTTCTTCAAGCTTGGAGCTATGCTTGCAGCTTCGCTCTTTCTTCAAGCTTGGAGCTTTCCTTAGAGCTTCGCTCTTTCTTCAAGCTTGGAGCTATGCTTGCAGCTTTGCTCTTTCTTCAAGCTTTAAGCTTTCCTTAGAGCTTCGCTCTTTCTTCAAGCTTAGAGCTATGCTTGCAGCTTTGCTCTTTCTTCAAGCTTTGAGCTTTCCTTAGAGCTTCGCTCTTTCTTCAAGCTTGGAACTATGCTTGCAGCTTCGCTCTTTCTTCAAGCTTGGAGCTATGCTTGCAGCTTTGCTCTTTCTTCAAGCTTTGAGCTTTCCTTAAAGCCTCGCTCTTTCTTCAAGCTTTGAGCTATGCTTGCAGCTTCGCTCTTTCTTCAAGCTTGGAGCTATGCTTGCAGCTTTGCTCTTTCTTCAAGCTTGGAACTATGCTTGCAGCTTGGCTCTTTCTTCAAGCTTGGAGCTATGCTAGCAGCTTTGCTCTTTCTTCAAGCTTTGAGCTTTCCTTAGAGCTTTGCTCTTTCTTCAAGCTTTGAGCTATGCTTGCAGCTTCGCTCTTTCTTCAAGCTTGGAGCTATGCTTGCAGCTTTGCTCTTTCTTCAAGCTTGGAACTATGCTTGCAGCTTGGCTCTTTCTTCAAGCTTGGAGCTATGCTTGCAGCTTTGCTCTTTCTTCAAGCTTTGAGCTTTCCTTAGAGCTTCGCTCTTTCTTCAAGCTTGGAGCTATGCTTGCAGCTTTGCTCTTTCTTCAAGCTTTAAGCTTTCCTTAGAGCTTTGCTCTTTCTTCAAGCTTGGAGCTATGCTTGCAGCTTTGCTCTTTCTTCAAGCTTTGAGCTTTCCTTAGAGCTTCGCTCTTTCTTCAAGCTTGGAACTATGCTTGCAGCTTCGCTCTTTCTTCAAGCTTGGAACTATGCTTGCAGCTTTGCTCTTTCTTCAAGCTTGGAACTATGCTTGCAGCTTGGCTCTTTCTTCAAGCTTGGAGCTATGCTTGCAGCTTTGCTCTTTCTTCAAGCTTTGAGCTTTCCTTAGAGCTTTGCTCTTTCTTCAAGCTTTGAGCTTTCCTTAGAGCTTCGCTCTTTCTTCAAGCTTGGAGCTATGCTTGCAGCTTTGCTCTTTCTTCAAGCTTTGAGCTTTCCTTAGAGCTTCGCTCTTTCTTCAAGCTTGGAACTATGCTTGCAGCTTCGCTCTTTCTTCAAGCTTTGAGCTATGCTTGCAGCTTCGCTCTTTCTTCAAGCTTGGAGCTATGCTTGCAGCTTCGCTCTTTCTTCAAGCTTGGAGCTTTCCTTAGAGCTTCGCTCTTTCTTCAAGCTTGGAGCTATGCTTGCAGCTTTGCTCTTTCTTCAAGCTTTAAGCTTTCCTTAGAGCTTCGCTCTTTCTTCAAGCTTGGAGCTATGCTTGCAGCTTTGCTCTTTCTTCAAGCTTTGAGCTTTCCTTAGAGCTTCGCTCTTTCTTCAAGCTTGGAACTATGCTTGCAGCTTCGCTCTTTCTTCAAGCTTGGAGCTATGCTTGCAGCTTTGCTCTTTCTTCAAGCTTTGAGCTTTCCTTAAAGCCTCGCTCTTTCTTCAAGCTTTGAGCTATGCTTGCAGCTTCGCTCTTTCTTCAAGCTTGGAACTATGCTTGCAGCTTTGCTCTTTCTTCAAGCTTGGAACTATGCTTGCAGCTTGGCTCTTTCTTCAAGCTTGGAGCTATGCTAGCAGCTTTGCTCTTTCTTCAAGCTTTGAGCTTTCCTTAGAGCTTTGCTCTTTCTTGAAGCTTTGAGCTTTCCTTAGAGCTTCGCTCTTTCTTCAAGCTTGGAGCTATGCTTGCAGCTTTGCTCTTTCTTCAAGCTTTGAGCTTTCCTTAGAGCTTCGCTGTTTCTTCAAGCTTGGAGCTATGCTTGCAGCTTCGCTCTTTCTTCAAGCTTTGAGCTATGCTTGCAGCTTCGCTCTTTCTTCAAGCTTGGAGCTATGCTTGCAGCTTCGCTCTTTCTTCAAGCTTGGAGCTATGCTTGCAGATTTTCTCTTTCTTCAAGCTTTGAGCTTCGCTTTCAGCTTCGCTCTTTCTTCAAGCTTGGAGCTATGCTTGCAGATTTGCTCTTTCTTCAAGCTTGGGGCTTAGCTCCGTGCTTGGAGCTTGGTTCTTTGCCTGGAGCCTTTCTCTTTTCTTGCAGCTTGGAGGTTGGTTTTTTTGCCTGGAGCTGTTCTCTTTACCTGGGACTTGGTTCTTTGAATGGAGCTTGGCTCTTTGCTTAGAACTTCGAGCTCTTCTTGTGATTTTGCTCTTTGCTTGGAGCTTGGCTCTCTACTTGGAGTTTGGTTCTTTGCCTGGAGCTTAGCTCGTTACTTAGAACTTGGCGCTTGATCCGTTGGCTGGAGCGGATATTGGCACTGAGTTTGGAGCAGGGCGCTATGCTCTCAGGTCCGGTCTGGTCTCAGCTCTCCTCAACTCAGGCCAATTATGCTCTGCGCAGCTTTGTTATGCTCAGTTCTGTACATGTTATGTCAGCTCAACTCAACTTGGTTTGTTTTGCTTTCATTTATTCCAGTTGTCAGCCTCTATCTTAATTAGTTCAAAAGCAATCCTAGCCATCCATATCTTCCTCACTTAACTGAATTTTATTTCAATTTAAACTCTTTTGTATTTCTTGAAATATTGGTTGTTGTTTTCTTACTGACGCGAGTTTTATAGGTGCAAATGTTGTTTATGATTTTCTCATTTAATGCATAATATCTACCGCAATGTTTGAGAACCTTGTGTGGAAGTACAGGAAAGTAGACATCGACAGGACAGTGTCGTCTGCATACTTAGCTATGGAAGTAAGTTGTAGCGCGAGAATATTACGTGTGAATGTATTAAGCATTACAGGAGGAAGAACTGATACTTGTGGTACTCCTGCAGCAATTTTTTGTACTGTTGATTTGAAGGCATCAATGTGAAATATAAATTGTGGTCCTATTAGGAAACATCTTACAGTCTGAGTTAGATTATTTGGTAGACCGATTCTATAAAGTTTCCAAAAGAAGTCCGCCATGATACGCTCTAAGAAATGCTTAAGTGACGTCAAAGAATATATATTGTTTCTCTTCAGATTATATTGTTTCATTATTGAATGAATAGTCTTTTATAATTGGTGTGAGCTAGAATACTTAGGACGAAAGCCAAATTGAAAATCTGGAATGTTGTGATTGCTCACTAAAAACGTTTTAAGACGTTTTTGAATGATTTTTAAAATCAGTTCGTTAACTTGGTAGTAGATATCGGTACATAACTGGGTGGTTGATGTTTTGGTTTGCCTTGTTTGTAAAAAATAATTTTTGTATGTTTCCAAGATTTAGGTATACATAGAGGCTATGGTCTATTCTTTATCAATGTTGAATATTTTTGTGAAATATTTTAAAATTGACATTTTAAGTGTATAATGAGTGATACATCTGAAACTACTTTTTCTTCGTTGCAGGATGATGTGAAAAACGTGTGCAGATTCTGTGGAAAACCACACAAAGCTCACCTAAGTAAAGCCCATTCCTCAGAACATAGGTAATACATTGCATCTATGCACATTCCCAGCCTTCCAATCCCAGTAATAATCATCCAGTAAACACTGATTCACAGAGTGTTTTAAGTAGCAGTGTTTCTATTTCGAAAAATAATCTTTGTTGCAATAAGAGAGCTGATAAGTAGGATTTATTAGTTTTAAACCGAAATGGATCTCACTCAAGCTTAATCATACGTATAGTATTGCTAAATTTCCTTTTCTGTCATCGTTGTCGTTCTCTTTGCCATCTGCGTCGAATATGATCTTCTTACTGAATTAATTGCAGAATATGTGAAGCTAAGCTTTAGGCCTTGGTCTCTTCAAAAAGTTATTAACTAATTTGCACATAAGCAGTGAAGGTTTTAACAGCATTATTATTCTGCGTTGTTGCAGGAGAATATCAGATTGCAGATTAAACCCAGTAGTGTTGGGAACCTGTTCCATTGAACAAAACCATTAATGAATCTTGGTGTGTACATTGAAAGTCCCTAGTTCAAAATTAATTAAAACTGGGCAGTGATGGGAATCGAGTGGTGTTAAAGTTGCGATGTATGTTGGCAGCTGCATATTTTTTTTCCCAGTTCCAATATCTAGTATATCGGGAGAAATGTTTGCAGGACATGAATAATAGATTGGTTCATCTGGAACTAACACGTGTAAGTTATGATTCTTAATACCGCTGTAGAGGCGGCGACCATATGGGTTGGTGATTCTGTATCCCCAAGCTGTATGTTTGCAATTCACTTAACCTAGCAGTAATGTTGAGCCAGTTGCTGGACAGAGCCACGGCATATAGGTTACATTTAGCAAGTAGGAATGGAGGTTTACACGCGCAAAGTGGTACAAAATCATATTTGCGACATTGCACTTGATTTTCAACAATTTCTGGATCTCCTTTGATATTAGTACTGCATTATCACACGTTTTCGAAACCGGGATTATAAAATATTCATTTGGCATATAGTGTTAAAAATAATAAAAGAACCGCGTTTGGAGCTAAGACCATTTGGAATCCATTCGATTATTTTTAACTAATGCACAAATATTTACGTGCTGCCATTTTGAGAAATGCACCCTTGCACCCAGAAGAAAATAAACAATAAGTTAATTTCTGGAAATGCTTATCTCAACTAACATGGGCATAAAGAAGACATAGGTATAAGAGTTTGTAAATATGGTTAGTACACGAAAGACATGTGAGTGCAACACATTAGATTTTTCAATTCAAAATTAGAAAGATTAAAATGAGCGCATCTGTTTGTGTTTTATGTAGTAATAGGAAAATAATGTCTATGTTCAAAAGGTGTCTCGAATCATCATTTACCTTATCTTTATGTGCGCACTACAGACATGGTGAATTATTTATCTAACGATAGTCTTTGTCGACCCAGAGATAACATATTTACCTAAGGAAATTGTTTTATACATTTTTGCAGGTGTGCGATTAAATGTTCTGTTATTAACATTTCCAAGCACTGCTTTAAAATAGTAAAATACACTCGACAGCTGTTAATAAGCAAGTCACACCATCTATCGCAGAAAATCTTAACGTCAGTAACTTCAACTTGGGCACAAATTATTACGCACGTTTATAAGTGGATGAAAATCCTGTAAAAGTAATGCTGCCATCTCTAAATAGTTTAAGCTCGAATCCTGGATGACTCAAGCTGCCTATGTGATGTTTAACTCGGAATTTTCCTTATTAATTTTCAGATTGATATAGTAATATTAACATTTCACAATCTGTGTTCAGTTGCATATAAATTTCTACTGTAAGATTTGCTATTGTATCATGAATGAACTATTGGCCTAGCCCACTATATTTATATGAACGCTTTATTGATATCAGTAAATTACCACTAAAATGTTTGAAATTTCAGCAGCTAGAAGGTGGAATCATGTTGAATTTGCTTGTAGTGAATAGCTAATACATTTTACATGTGCACGATTAAATATTCTGTTGCTAAAATTTCCGAACACTCCTTCAAAATCGTGGAATACACTCGACAGTTGTTGATAAATACGTCGCACCATCTATCACAGAACATCTTAACTTCAGTAACTTTGTTTCTGGTCATTTTTCTGTTTCTTTTTCTGCGATCTGTTTTGTATTCTTATTTTTTAGATGACTAAGACATACACTACCGCTCAACAGTTTTTGAACACGGCTCATTTTAAGTATTTATTGAAACAATGAAATAAAAGAGGCAATATGTAGTCACATTAGTATACTTAATGAAAATCAGCAATACATGTTAGATTTTGTTTTCTTCAAAGTAACCTCCCCTTGGTTTAATTACGTCTTTTCAAAACTCTGGGCATCCTTTCTATTAAATGTGCCAGTGTATCTTCAGAAATATCCCTCCATACGTTTTGCACATGATTCCGCAATACATTTACAGTAGAGGGTTGTTTCTTTCTGATGATCCCAAAGTTATTCAATAGGATTGCAGTCAGAAGAGGATAACTCTGAGTTCTAATCGTCTGTTATTCTGGATTGTTGTTTTTGGTTTGCAAGCAGTTTTTTTTCCACATAAGCTGCAAAAGATTCAGAATTTGATTGGTATGCTACTCTGTTACATAAACTGTAAATTGTTGTGTTGTTGAAGCCTGCTCCGGTCTTTGTCGAGGCTTACGGTGATTATTATGAGTTTGTCGGTCTTTTATTTTCAAGCAAACTAAACAACCGCAATAGTTGGCGGAATGGTCTTCTTGACAATTGAGACATTTAGAAGCCGTAGTTTTTGTATTCAAACATTGAGAACAATGATGCATTCCTAAGCAGCGTACACAGCGTGGCTGTAGTTGGCAATACATAATTCTTGGTATGCCTAAATGTGGAAACGTGTACACTGAGATACGTAACGGCTGCGTGACTTGATTTTGATCACACGATATAGTTAGTGATTTTGGTTTGAGATCGTTTTGCCTTGTTCATAGGGTTAAAGATATATTGCACAGAAAGAGAGGACTTCCTCCTTTGCATTCTGGGTTCGTTTTCCGTGGACGCTATTTGTGGACATATCAACTCCAAGGTGACTATTAAGCCATTCTGGTAAGTTTTATTCAACGTCCCTTTAACAGTTGGGACTGAACAGTCGACAAGCGACTAGTCATTTGGCGGCTAAAGACGGTGCTGGTCTCATCTAGTCTTCAACAAGGTTAGTAGTAATATAAGATACAGAAATGCATTTTAGTTTGTTCTAGACTTCTACAGTACTAAAAGAAAGGTATTGAATTTAGGTGGATTCAACCCAGTTACACAAAAACCATGGAACCAACTGTAACTATAATGATCAGTGAGAAAAACAGGAAACTATTCGTCATGAAAGGCTTCAGATTTTATTTTCAAAGCACACCAAGTAATACTAAGGAAAGATAGGCTTGCTGCAAGAGACTAGTAAAGTTTATGTTAGAATTGACAAACAGTGCTTTATGGTAGAGAGAATGTTGAACCATCATCATGAAAAAGACGAGAATCAGTTAATAAACAGGCAAAGATTAAGCAACATTTTGAAACGGAAAGCTGTTACATGTCCTTCTGAAACACCATTTTGAAATATCAAACGGTGACATTGATTAATGGGCTGACTTTGCTTCCTCTTTCATGCGTGCACGTGATTCCTTTCATGCACATTTAAACAGTTTCTTCTACTCCACACCAGCGGTTAGATGTCCTGAAAGGCATTCAAGTCGAAATGTATATAAAAAATCCGATGTGTTGCCCTCATATGACTTTCTCTACTCTTGTACTAACCATTCTTACAAACTCTTACTCCTAATCTTCTTCGTGTTAGTTGAGATAAACGCATACATTGTCTTATTGTTTATCCTCCTGTAGGTATAGGGAGAATATGGGAATAAAGTAGACTTTGAGCGAAAGTCAAATCTTTTAAAGCTTTCAAATTCCATTCTCTTTGCACGGTTAACATTTAAAAGATGAATAACGATGTTCCATTTGACAAAAGTATAACTTCTCCAAAACTCACATAAATAACAAGGTAAATCCCCGAAAAGGTTCACTCTATAAAAAATGTATTCAGACATAGGTTGTATATTTTAGCAAAATCTACATCTTTTGTGTAGTAAGGTTTGGTCTATCTCTAACGGCTTACCAGTTATGCAAAAGTCGTCCAGAGTAAATACGACTACAGGGGCGATAGCCAGAAAATTCAAGATATACATTTCATTTGCCATTAATATATTTTAAACATATGGCATTTTAATCTAAATCGTTAAGCCCATTCTTCAGGAATTCAAAATTTTTGCATGTAAAGGATAGTTTAGAGTGAAGGAATTTTCTTCAAAATGTTGGTATCGCATCCTTGAAAGATATTAAGTGTAAATACCAATTTTGGTTTTTAACCGACTTTTGGTTTTTGAGTTGTGCTGTCTAGACTGACATACAGACAACACACACACACACACACACACACACACACACACACACACACACACACACACACACACACGCACACACACACATACACACCCATGTACCTTTTTCTAAAAATGCTTTTTTAGAATACAGTGGGCCTCAAAACATATATTTTCGGTGAAATCTCGACATCGAATTTTTGGGTGGAATACAATACCTTCTTTACTTACTATAAGTAGTAGAGAAAGTAAAAATACGATAGGCACAGCTAATTTAAACGATGAAGCTAATCTTAAGTACGTTGTTTCATAACTAAACATCGGGAGTGGAAAAGACGTCCTCTGAAGTTACAGGTCACCTGGTGGATTATTCACTGATTTGTTCACATGCTTCTCCAGCTACTGCCTATCCTCTCACAAGAAAATAAATTGACTGCTGTATGTAAAGATTTTAATGTACATAGATTTTCCAAGAGGAAAAGATTTCTTCATGAGCTACAGAAAACATGCACTGGCCCTATCTATAAAGCTAATTTTAAACACTACCACAGTACTCCTAAAAGTTATCGGGGAACTAGGAGTTTGTATTAAATATTAATAATAAAGGCAAAGGTCTTTGTAATATTTTGAAAAACAGCCTGAGTATAGTTAAAATTACGGTTATTGTTAGAGCAGAGAGTATCTGCAAAAACGTTAATGAATACCCCTTTTCTAACATAGCGAAAAAAATGACCAACTCAATAGGCTTTGGCTCCTTCAATCCAATCAGCAACATAGTAGTAAATAACAAAACTATTTTTCTATATCCGGTCAGTGAAGAGGAAATACTTTAAACACTGAGAAGCATTACTAACCGAAATTGTTGTGGTATCGATGGACTTCGGGATATCTGGTCAAGGTAAGAAGTGCACATGTGTCATCTCATAACCACTAACGACATTTGCTATACCTCACTTACAAGGTGCTTTCCAAATATGTTTAAAATGCAAAACTCAAATCCTTATACATAAAGGTTGAGAAAACTAATATAGAAAATTACAGTATGTTCAAAAATTGTAGGAAAAATCATGTATAATGGCTGAGTCTTAGAACAACATATGTAGAATTATTTCGAAAACTCAATTTGGCTTTAAGAAAGGCGCCTTAATGAACTGCAGTTGTTGTTTCATCGATGAGGTCACAAACAATAAATAACAAAGACAACGAGGAACATACTATAAATCTATTCCTAGATTTAAGCAAAGCTTTGAATACAGTTTATCACAATATTTTAATACAGAAATTATATACATATGACGTGATAAGACTAGAAGGTTTGCATCCTTCTTGAGAATAGATGCCAATTAGATAGCATACATTAAAATATTGATACTATAACCTCTAGTGTCCCATAGGGATCTATTTTAGGGCCACACATCACACATAAACAGTATTCTATTTGTGGATAATGCAAACCTCATCTTCTTAAACAGCAATGAGAGAATTATGTTGGCAGAAATGAACAACAGTGTTTTAGGTTTGCAGAACTGGATCCTGAGTACTAAAGTTCTAATAAGCATAAGCAATACTGTATCTCTCAACTTCAATCAGCAATTATTAGTTCATAACCCATCCAATTACAATTGGTAACAGACTGAGTAAATAAAAGGTGTTCTTTTAAGTTCTTAGGCGGGATTATTGACTTCCGGTTGTGTTGGGCAGAACTTACTGACTTTCTTGTCAACAAGCTTGCCCGTATATAGCATGCAGTAAGATGACTAGCTAAATCAGGCATGTTAATTTGTGACCCGCGGTGTCATTCTCACACTTTCCCCTCCACCTACGTGTGTTGCGAGTGTTCGGACTTAACGGTGACACAATGCTCAGGGATTAGAAGCTCTTTTGACGGTAGGCAAACCGAAGAATAAAACAGAAGCATGGGTTGAACCTCATGTTCAGTTCATTGGCACCCCTGAACCAAATTGTCAAATATTAAAATCAGTGCATTTTGGCCATGTATTTTCAGTATTGACGTATGAAACCCTCTTCTAAGGGTGTTCCAGTAAATGTGTTAAAATGTTTAAATTACAAGAAGAAATAATTAGAATTCTGATTAAACAAGTCAACCAACTTAATCTTAGAGGACCAGTGTTTTTAGATTTAATAATTCTACTTGTACCATATATTTATATTTTAGAGACAGCTTTCTTCATTCATGAAAATAAGAATATCTTAAAACCGAATAATGAATGCCATTTGTAAAATACAGGAACCACAAAGGAATACATCTCCAACAATACAGACTAACCAAGAGTTTAAATTTTGTTACACTTAAAGATGAAACTTCCTGGAAGTATCAGAATCTCACAGTGTAAATTGTTGAAAAGAAAGGTTAGTTTTTACCGTTCATGTTCTATTGCATAGATGACTTCCTGTGTAACTTCTTTTGACTGTTTAATATGCTTAATCTGACTTTTTGTAAATACTTCATATGGGTTTTGGAAACACTGTATCCTTGACAGATAGAATTAGGACTGAATAATTCATTGCCACAGCCGGGATTTGACCCCAGATCTTCAGCTCTACGCGCGGCTGCCCCTACCACTGAGCTACCGTGGCAACCTGTCAGCATGACGTTATATTCCCCAAATGATTCGTATATTCATTTTAGATTTTATTAATTTTGTATTAATATAACTAGCATTTGAAGAAACTGCACCAAAAATGTATTACTTCTAGTGGATAAACAACCAAGTTTAAATAATATAATGCAACCCATGGCTTTGCGAGATATAGCCCAACTGTATGTTATGAGACTAGTCGCATTTTTAATCTCGGAGATAATGCTTAGCAGAAGTATACAGGCTAATTGCAATTCAAATCTAAATAAAAACAAGTAATATATTCACACGAACATGTTGAATGTTTTGAAACTTAATTCCAAAGAATTTCAAACTCAATTCGATTCAGAGTAACCATTGCAAATGGTGGCTGCATGAAAATAACATAATATATCTATATAAATATTTTTTATATGTAACAATTAAAATCAAGGCAAGAAAAATATAATTCTTCAAAATAATGCCCTGTTTAAAGTTTGTTATTTTGGAAAACTGTTTACACTCCTTCTACTGCATGTTTAAGGTAAATTAAGGTTTAAGAATTAGCCCGTGAACATTCCAGTTCAGGCTAGGGTCTCCTGCGGCGGCAGGGTGGCTTACGACTGCATCCGCCGTATCATCTACCACTTTTTGTCCTACTGCCCACTATGGGAGGCACATATTGTCAAACACAACCACATTTCACTTTCTCTACCACATAAAGTAAATAGAGGAAGCATTGTATTCCATCAAAAAATTAGATGTCGAAATTTCACTATGGGAGGGAGAGAGTATGTGTGTATGTATGTGTGTGTGTGTGTGTGTGTGTGTGTGTGTGTGTGAGAGAGAGAGAGAGAGAGAGAGAGAGAGAGAGAGTGTACGCGCGCGCGTCTGTGTGTCTGTCAGGCTGTGTGCAATATAACTCAAAAACTAAAGGTCGGTTAAAAATCAAAGTTGGTAGTTAAGTATAACATCTTTCAAGGTTACGCTACCAAAAGTCTGAAGAAGATTCCTCCACACTAAATTATCCTTTACATGGAGCATGTTTACAACATTTTTATTTACTCGAAAATGGCTCCAACGATTTTGATTAAAATGGTTAAGATATCTTTATGAAAAATAAAATGTATACTTTGAATTCTCTGGCTATGGCCCATGTAGTCCTGTTTTCTCTGGATGACTTTTGCGTTACTGGTAAAGCGTAAGACATAGACCAAATTTTACTGTACGAAAATATAGATCTTGCTAAAACACAATTTATTTCCAAATATTTTTTTATTTGTAGAGTGAACCATTTCGGAGGTATTCCTTGTTATTTGTGTGAATTTTGGAATACTTAAGCTTTTGTCAAACAGAACATCGTTGTTCATTTTCTTATATCTTAGACGTGCAAAGAGAACGATATATCAAAGCTTTAAAAGATATGACTCCCTCAAAGCCTACTGTATTTCCATATTCCCCTTGCACCCAGAAGAAAATAAACAATAAGTTAATTTCTGGAAATGCTTATCTCAACTAACATGGGCATAAAGAAGACATAGGTATAAGAGTTTGTAAATATGGTTAGTACACGAAAGACATGTGAGTGCAAAACATTAGATTTTTCAATTCAAAATTAGAAAGATTAAAATGAGCGCATCTGTTTGTGTTTTATGTAGTAATAGGAAAATAATGTCTATGTTCAAAAGGTGCCTCGAATCATC
This sequence comes from Tenodera sinensis, assembly GCA_030765045.1. Taxonomy (NCBI): domain Eukaryota; kingdom Metazoa; phylum Arthropoda; class Insecta; order Mantodea; family Mantidae; genus Tenodera; species Tenodera sinensis. The sequence continues at coordinate 244,557,954 of CM060962.1, forward strand.
ATTTACCTTATCTTTATGTGCGCACTACAGACATGGTGAATTATTTATCTAACGATAGTCTTTGTCGACCCAGAGATAACATATTTACCTAAGGAAATTGTTTTATACATTTTTGCAGGTGTGCGATTAAATGTTCTGTTATTAACATTTCCAAGCACTGCTTTAAAATAGTAAAATACACTCGACAGCTGTTAATAAGCAAGTCACACCATCTATCGCAGAAAATCTTAACGTCAGTAACTTCAACTTGGGCACAAATTATTACGCACGTTTATAAGTGGATGAAAATCCTGTAAAAGTAATGCTGCCATCTCTAAATAGTTTAAGCTCGAATCCTGGATGACTCAAGCTGCCTATGTGATGTTTAACTCGGAATTTTCCTTATTAATTTTCAGATTGATATAGTAATATTAACATTTCACAATCTGTGTTCAGTTGCATATAAATTTCTACTGTAAGATTTGCTATTGTATCATGAATGAACTATTGGCCTAGCCCACTATATTTATATGAACGCTTTATTGATATCAGTAAATTACCACTAAAATGTTTGAAATTTCAGCAGCTAGAAGGTGGAATCATGTTGAATGTGCTTGTAGTGAATAGCTAATACATTTTACATGTGCACGATTAAATATTCTGTTGCTAAAATTTCCGAACACTCCTTCAAAATCGTGCAATACACTCGACAGCTGTTGATAAATACGTCGCACCATCTATCACAGAACATCTTAACTTCAGTAACCTTGTTTCTGGTCATTTTTCTGTTTCTTTTTCTGCGATCTGTTGGGTATTCTTATTTTTTAGATGACTAAGACATACACTACCGCTCAACAGTTTTTGAACACGGCTCATTTTAAGTATTTATTGAAACAATGAAATAAAAGAGGCAATATGTAGTCACATTAGTATACTTAATGAAAATCAGCAATAAATGTTAGATTTTGTTTTCTTCAAAGTAACCTCCCCTTGGTTTAATTACGTCTTTTCAAAACTGTGGGCATCCTTTCTATTAAATGTGCCAGTGTATCTTCAGAAATATCCCTCCATACGTTTTGCACATGACTCCGCAATACATTTACATTAGTGGGTTGTTTCTTTCTGATGCTCCCAAAGTTATTCAATAGGATTGCAGTCAGGACTTTGAGGGGGCCAAACCATGATCTTCAAGTCTTGTCTCTCTTCCAATCGTTCAACGTGTCCTCTACAGAGTAAATATGTATGCTTGGAGTTATTGTGCTGCTGCGGAGAGAAACCCTTGCCAATTAACCGCATGGCTTCGCATGGCATTGGAGAATGTTGTGGTAATACTCCTTCATAATTTCTTCTATTTTCACAATTTCGCCTGTGCTATTGCCACTAAAACAACCCCATACCAGCACCGAATACCCCCATGCTTAACTGTAGGGGATAGGCACTGAGGTGCTATGCGTTCACGTTTTAGACGTCGGACAAACTGACAACATTTTGAGCCAAAGATTTAAAAACTTAGATTCATCAGTAAATATCACCTTTTTCCACCGATCAATAGACAAGTCTTCCATGAGGGTTATGCAGAGTGTGCTGGTGTACAGTTTTATCTTTTCGCAAGCCTCGGACCATGCGCCACGGTTTCCTCTCCTGGAGGTTTACGTGGATTAGCGTGTTTTCCCAAGCTGCTTGCCTGTGTTTCCTTAGGCGTCGTCTAACCAGGGATTTGAACCTCTGATGTATTACTCCTATTCTAGGGTGACGGAATCTCTGCCATAGCCTTCTCACAGCATTTTATGCTTGGACGAGGGGCTTCAGTGGAACCGGGATGGCTGCTGGGTTTGGTATTTCGGTAGGGATGCGGTGTGTGTGAGCACGAACCGCATTTAGGACGGAGGTTGAAAACCCGCGGCTGCTTCCTCAAGAGCCTCTATCGAGTCTATTCGAGGTCGTGCTTCCACAGAGTTTTGGAGGGCTAGGACGGTTGCGTCCTAGTCGACCTCCTCAACCCAGTCTGTCACTTCCAGTGCAGTAAGGTTAACGTTGGAGTCGACAACAACTGGGTCCAGAGCGTTAACCACCGAGAGATTCAGGTGCAATAGATTGTTCTTGGTGGCAATGAAATTTATGACGTTCCCGCCAATGAGACGGTACAGTCCCCGGCCCCTTACGTTCTGGGTGTGGCTGTGCCAGCTTGGGTGTTTTGTGTTGAAGTCGCCTGCAATGCATACCCTGTGGTGTAAGTTCGTGAGTGCCATGATATCCGCTTCGTGGAAGCGTCCATCTGGTGAGTCATATACTGCAACAAGCACCAGGCGCCCCCCCCCCCCCAAGGATAGCCTTATGGCAGTCGCTTCTAGGTGTTGGAGCGGGTTAATGGTGAAGGAGTGTTGGTGAGATGGTTCTTCATGAATATGGCCGTACCACCGCTCTATCGGCCAGGTGCTTCTTCACAGCGGAGATACGGAGGTTTTTCATGTGCTCCCTACAGCGTCTCAGGATGGGGAGGCAACGTTGTACCAAATTGACGAGCCAGGTTGCCACTTCGATGAACTTAGCCATGTCCTCAGAAGCAAATGCACATCCAAAGGCGTGTTTCTGACAGTTTTGTTCAATCTCTACGGTCTCCTGATTGGCTGGGCCAGTCCGGGAGGCCGGGCTAGCGCTGGTTGGCTGTGCTGGCAGCTTCCACCGTTGATGTTGGCTCTGTGCTCTCAGTCAACAGGCCTTTTTCCTCTTTTTGGAGGGACGTTTGTCCTTTGGGGCGACGCTGGGGCTGTCGTTGTCTCCTCTCTGCCAGCCTGGTTTTGCGGGGTAGCCTCTACAGCCTCAGCCTGTACCAGGGCACTTTCGTGTCCCAACAAAGCCTTGGCAAACGAGACTCCCGTGCGTACTTCTGGCACGTTGTTCTTGCCCTGTCTGCCTTGTATAATTGCAAGTCATTTGGGGCAATCAGATGCCTATGTGGCATCCATCGCAGTTGGAACACTTTTTCTCTTCTATTAGTTTCATGTAGTTCTTGACTTGTGCTTACCCGCACAACGCAGGCATTTGAGCGTCCTCTCACAGGCATAGCTGGAATGGTGGAAACCCAAGCACTCAAAGCACTAGACTGGCCCTTCTCTGCCGCGATAAGGCTCGATCGTAACCCTCGTGTGACAGAGGTGAGTCACCTCATCAATTTTCGTGGTTCCCTGCCCCTGTTTATCCACTATTTCCAGGAATAGTGGGAAGCGGACCTTGGTGGGTTATCCCTCTTGCACTTTGGTGGTGGTGAGTTGCAACAGGGACCACTGTTTGATTCCGTGTTCGTCCTGTAGGTCATCCCGGATATCCTGGGGGTCAGTCTACGAAATACGACCCCTGATTACTCTGGGAACCACCCGGGATCGCTGCAGCAAATAAGTGTGCAGCACTTCCCTCGCGGGCGCATGGTCGTCGGGGGTGGTGGTGCAGATGACAACCCGTCCTGGATGCCGGGTTGCCTGGAATTCGGCCTTTAGCCGTGCCCTCAGTTCCTTTATTACCATAATCTGGTTCGGGAACGGGTCTGACACAATTGCCAGAATTCTTCCCGTCTTTTGTGCGGCGTGGCTCGAGGTGGATCTTGCAAGTCCTGATGATGAGGCGGATCCCTCCGGCTTTGAACCGGAGGACCTCTTCCGCCTGCTCTGCACTGCCACGAAACCGTCATTGCCTTCTGGAAGTGTGGGTTGTGGGAGAAGGGTAGCAGGTGCTGCTGGTATACTTCGGACCGCTGTCCCTTGCTGTACAAGGCCCACTGCGTTTTTCACCTTCGGCCTGGTCCTAGCCTTGTTGAAGTTCTTGGCTTTCACCTAGACTACATTCACCCGTGGACCTGGTGATGGGTTTAAGAGGGAGGTGGTTGATGCTCATCTGGTCAGGTCTTACCTGTACTCGGTACTCGGTTGGTCAAGGTTTGTCTTTGCAGGTGCCATTCGGCTTCCCACAGACGCCCGGAGGCCTTCCGACGCGCCTAGCGGGACAAACTCCGGGCCCAGACTTGAGTCCGGACCCTTGGCTATGACCTTGTGGGTCTGCGGTTTCGTCTGTCCGTCTGTCAGTACCAAGTCGTTTGCTCTGGCTTCGTCTTGCTTGACAGACACCTCTGCCAGGATGGGATGGGATGTGCTGGGAGAGCTCTACGAGCTTCCTCCACAAGGGAGGCTAGCAGAGGGCCAATGCCTACTGCCTACCCCGTATTTGCGCAGCTCCGGGAAACCTGCCTTGATGCAGGAATCTTCAGCGTTATGTGTACTCTAAAGCTTGCTTCCCAAGCCTCTTATAGAGTACACCTGTGTGCTTTTGCAGGGTTGGGATGGTCTGATCACTCCACCACAGTCGTTGCGGCGCTCCTGCTGCTGTCTGGTGCGGTTTATACGATACTGCTGTTCCACCGGTGGTGCAGGTATCATAAACCCGAGTGCGATGACGAATGAATGCGACCCAGTAGGCTTTACCATACCTCTATTAGCAGGTTGAGAACAGTCCGTGGTGTGTCAGTCGTGTCCCTGCCCTCTTAGGGCTTAACCACCTTATGACGGGATATGGGGTTTTGCAGGGTGACGGGTGATGATAGGGTTGAGGGTAAAAGGGAGGCAGCAACTTTATGCTCCTCAACGGCTGCTATTCAGTGTGCAAGTTTCGTTGGGCACTGCTGGAGTGTGAATCCAAATATAGAGGCTTAAACTTCGAATTCTAAATCCAAGCTTCTCTTAGGACTGTATGGGAGCTCAGCTTGCGCCGTTGTTGGATTAGCTGCTCTGTTACCGGGGTTGCCCGCAAGCCATGCGGGGAACCCAGTGTCGCACAAGCGTGCGTTCTCTGGGATTATAGTCCCCAAGAGACCTAACCAGGGTGCTCCGATGTTGCGGTATAAGGTCGTAGAATTTTGTAGCCCGGCGCCTAATTTCGTCCTCCACATACCGAAGAAAAGAGGCTTCGTGCAGTAGTTTCGAGGGGAATATGCGGTATACAGAATAGATGGTGTCTGAATGGGGAGTAAGGTTCTGCGAGGGTATTTGTCTGTAGAATACAGCAGCATGTCGTCAGAATACTGGGCTATGTTGACGTGCTGCTCGGTTGGGATGACGATGAATAGCGTGGGGTACAGTACAGAACCTTCGGGGACTCCGCCTCGAACTTGCCTGCGTGTAGATTTGTTTCCCGCAACTGAGACCACAAAGGATCTGTGTTTGAGGTATGAGTGTAACAGGTGTATGAAACCTGTAGGTAGCTCCAGTTGGATGAGTTTGTGCAGGAGACCCGCAATACAGGTCGTAGAGAATGCCTTCTCAACGTCCAAAGAAAGTGCCGCAGTGTAGGCCTTGTCCTGGTATCCCAGGGTGGTAGCCTCCACCACGCGCAGCAACTGCTTAGGTGTTGAGTGGCCAGGCCGGAACCCAAACTGATGGGGAAGGATGGCTTGAATGTCCCCAAGTATGAGGGACAAGCGGGCAAGTATAAGTCTCTCGAGTACTTTCGAGAGAAGAGAGAGGAGACTTATTGAGCGGTAGTTTGCAGGATGTGCCGGCTCTTTCTCTGGTTTCAAAATACAGATCACCCGCGCCTTTATCCACTCGCGTGGAAAGTGGCTGAGGGCGACACACATATCAGTAGGCTTTAAACGATAGTCAAATCTATTTAAGCTTATAAAATCCGTACTCTTTGCACGCCTAACGTATAAAAAATGAATAGCGATGTTCCATTTGACAGAAGTGTAAGTTCTCCAGAACTTATACAAATAACAATAATATCTCCGAAATGGACTCTACAAAAATGTATTTGGATATAAATTGTGTTTCAGCGAGATCTACATTTTTTGTATAGTAAGATTTTGTCTATCTCTTACGGTTTACGAGCTATTCAAAAGTCATCCAGAGTAAATATGACCTCATGGGCTGTAGCCAGAAAATTCAAGATATACATTTCATTTGTCATAAAAATATCTCAAGCATTATGACTTTTTAATCAAAATCGTTAGAGCCATTTTCAACGAAATCAGTTTGCGAAAAATTTTTCATTTAAAGGGTAGTTTAGGGTGGAGCAATTTTCTTCAAAATCTTCGTATCGCATCCTTGAAGGACATTAAGCTTGAATATCAACTTTGGTTTTTAACGAACTTTTCGTTTTTGAGTTATGCTGTCCACAGACTGACACACAGACATACACACGGACCTTTTTTCTAAAAATGCTTTTTTTTTTTGGATTCAAGGGGTCTCAAAATATATATTTCCGGTGAAATCTCGACATCGAATTTTTGGGTGGAATACAATACATTCCTTCCCTACTTACCAGTAGAGAAAGTAAAAATGTAGACCTTGCTAAAATACACAATTTATGTCTAATATAACATCGTTATTCGTTTTCTTACATGTTAACCGTGCAAGGAGAACGGAATCTCAAAGCTTTAAAAGATTTGACTATGACTCAAAGCCCACTGTAGTCTCATATTCTCCTTCCACCTACAAGGAAATAAGGAATAAGATGTTTTCTGCAAATGTTTATCTCAACTAACGCCAAGAGGAAATGGGGATAAGAGTTTGTAGGAATGGTTAGTAAAAGAGCAAAGAAAGTCTTGTGGGTGCGACACATCAGATTTGTTATTATGAGATGAAAATTAGAGATGTGCTGTAGGAAGCAGTACTATCGAGCATTAGGCTCTGAGGTGGAAAATTCTGTCCGCCCCGGGAATAAAAGTAATATATAGACTGTATTAATTGCTTATGGTTAGTATAAATTACAACGTAGGGCATTAATATAAGTGATCCTTAGATGTAAACAATCAACTATCAAGCAATTATATATTAAGTTTATATCAGCAATGTCCAACCTTATCTCTTTGGAGACGCTTAAGTAATGAGCTGCTATTCCCCGCCCTCCTCCTTCAGTCGCAGGGACAGACAGTCAGTATCCTGTGACGGACACAAATAGGCGATTCCACAGCAGTTTTTATATCATGCCTTAAATTATCCGGGAATGCCCTCCTCAGAAGATCTCTTCATTCTGGATGAATTTTGCATAAATGTTAGACAATAAGAGATAGACAAAAGCTTGCTAAATAGAAAATGTGGATCTCGTTAAAGCATGCAATTTATGTAAAATACTTTTTTTTTCTTTTGAATGAAGCATTTCCAAGACATTCTTTCTTATTTGTTTAAATTTGCCAAAACTTATACCTATTTTTCTCAAATATGAATTTTATTCGTCTTTTTATCTCCTGGTCTTGTAAAGAGAATGGTATTTCAAAAGCACCACATAGCAACCAGCTCTTAAAATATTTCAGTATCGCTTCCCATATTTCCCTTGCACCTACAAGAAAATTAGCAATAAGATAATTTCTGAAAATGCTTATGTCGATTATAATGTAGTATACAGAGAAATAATCATTTGCAACAATAGTGTGTATAAGATTATGTATAGCTCTGCACATATTTACGAACAGAGTTTCTCCAAACTGAACTACATTAAAAGTCTGTATCGCAATGTGTTACGCGACGATCATTTGATGTATCTTCCACTTTCTCACCAAATAGTGATACTTCTAAACGTCAGCAGCACCAAAGAAGTCACTAATGAACAGATGTTTATGGCATAAGATTTGAAAGTGCTTTCGTAATAGAGAACAGAGTTTCTCCAAACTGAACTACATTAAAAGTCTGTATCGCAATGTGTTACGCGACGATCATTTGATGTATCTTCCACTTTCTCACCAAATAGTGATACTTCTAAACGTCAGCAGCACCAAAGAAGTCACTAATGAACAGATGTTTATGGCATAAGATTTGAAAGTGCTTTCGTAATAGAGTGGCATAGTCCGCATAAAGTGAAAGGAGGTAAATCCAACCTCCCCTCTTTCGCAAACGCTGTACATTGGCTATAGCCCATGGACGAGTTTTGCATAACTGGTAAACCTTAAGAGATAAAACAAATCTCTACAAAAGGTGTACATCTTGCCAAAACATTATAACTTAATAATTTTTTTAGAGTGAACCGTTTCGGAGATATTCCTTGTTATTTGTGTGAGTTTTGTAGAACTTATACTTCTGCTAAATGGAACATTGTTATTCATGTTTATATGTTAACCGTGAAAAGAGAACGGAATTTGAAAGCTTTAAAAGATTTGACTATCACTCAAAGCCTACTATACTCCCATATTCTCCGTGTAGCTACAAGAAGATAAACAATAAGATAACACTGGGGAACAGCATTTTTGTCACAAAGAATGTGAATAGCGTTCTTAACTAAATCATGGGTGCTGAATTCGAAAATGAAATCAGCTTTTACTTATCGGGCTCAGACTTTTTAACACGCCCGTTATCTACAGAAATTGTAAAAAAATCGCTGTACGTTGGTTATTCAGGTGTTGCTTAATTTAATTATTCTGCATGTGTAATGCTTGAAAAACAACTGAATTATGTACTAGGAATTCCAATATATGATCCTCACTTCAGAAATTCATCACAGGACATGAAGGAATTTTGGTAACATTGCCCCCCAGTCATGTTCCAACATGTAGAATGGCGTTGTGTTTGTTGACACGTGCGACCCACCATTGAGAGTTGCGACTGCTGTTGTTCTACTTCCCTGAAGGCTTGCGTTTTGTGTTAATTCAACAGAAGAAATCCCTCGTACCTGTGTAGATAACCCTAATTCTTTTTGCTATATCTGTGGAGAGCTAACTCTGAATTCGCAAAAACAGAAACTTGCTCCTCTTGTAAAGAAGTGTAACGAACATTATTTCGGGTGTAACGTTGGGGACCAGACCCAGAAGTGGGCTCTCTACAGTTGCTGTTTGACATGTGTTACACTTCTTACAGGCTGGTTAAAAGGATCAGGCCATATGCCCTTTGTTGTTCCCATGATTTGGGCGAAACCAACGAATCACACTACAGACTGTTATTTCGCTCTGACAAAAATTGCTGGAATCACCTTGAAAACAAAGAAAAGTGTGGAATATCTTGATCTACCATATACTACTAGACCTGTTTTTCACAGTGATGAATATCCAATACCAGTTCCTCCTGAGAATATGGTAGCGAGTGAAGAAGATACCAGTGACGAACACACAGGAGACAAAGAAGGAGATTTACATACTAATCCAACATTTCAAGCAACCTGTGAATCAAATAAGCCACATCTTTTATCTCAAGGGGATCTCGACGATCTTTTTTGTGATTTGAATGTATCGAAACAACAAGCTGAACTTTTTTGATTCAAGATTAAAAGGATGGAATCTTCTTTTACGCGATACGAAAGTGGGTTATTTTCTTGATCGTCATGCTGTTTTTCTTTTTTTGTTAATATTTCTCCAAGAAAGGTGACATGCTTTCTTGTAATGATGTTGAATCTCTTATAGAGACTCTTGGCCATGGTTGCAGTGTAACAGATTGGCGCTTGTTCATCGACTCAAACAAACTTAGTTTGAAAGCAGTGCTTCTCCACAATGGGAACAAATTTCCTTCTGTTCCAATTGCTCATGCAGTTAACATGAAAGAGACTTATGAGCCTTCAAATTGCTATTCGCAGTTATTCAATATACGAAATACAAATGGCACATATGTGGAGATCTTAAGGTAACTGCAATTCTGCTCGGCTTGCAGCTCGGGTACACGAAGTACTGTTGCTTCCTGTGCGAGTGGGACAGCAGAGATAGCAAAAATACTATTGTGGGGGAAAAATGGCCTACTAGGAATGAACTACTGCCTAGAGAAAAGAATGTGGTGAGCATTCCTCTTGTTGAGCCCGAAAAAGTATCTCAACCTCCACTACACATTAAAATGGGTCTCGACAAAAACTTTGTGAAAGCCATGGACAAGACATCGCCTGGATTCATGTACTTGCGAGAGAAGTTCCCAAGGATCAGTGAAGCAAAAATTAAGGAACTCATATTTGTAGGACCACATTAATGGCTGACCAGTATTTCAATGATTTATTGAGTTATGTTGGAAAAATGGCATGGCTGTCTTTCATAAGTGTCTGCAAGAACTTTTTAGGCAACCGTAAGTCAGAGAACTATCGTGACATTATGCATTAACTATTGAGATACTACTCTTACCAATGTATGGGATGCCACATGTCACTTAAACTGCATTTCTTGAACGATCATTTGGACTTCTTCCCAGAAAACCTTGGTGCCGTTAGCGACGAACATGGCGAACGGTTTCACCAGGATATTTCTGAAATGGAAAAGCGTTATCAGGGAAAATGGGGTACCGCAATGCTCCTGGACATTGCGAAAAGACGTTCCTGGAGCAAAGTATCATAGGAAATCCGGAAGAAAACATTTTAGGCATGTTTATTTACCTTATTTTATCCTTATGATGCTCACGATTTTGTGTACTGACAGATTTTTTACTCTTTAAATAAGGAATGCTTGTTGCGGGAGCAGTCTATATAGGCTAATATACACATTCACAAAATCCATTATACCATGGAAACTGAGGCAGGTACAGAAATTCTGAAATTGGATCTAGATTCAGAGGAGAATTATCATCCATAATCAGTATATTTTCTTCTTGTAGCAGATTTTTTTTTACCAGTGTAATTTCTGCCAAATGTTTATCTCAACTAACACGAAGAAGATATAGGAATAAGAGTTTGTATGAATACTTAGTACAAGAGTAGACAAAGTCATGTGAGTTCAGCACATTAATTTTTTGTAGTGTTTAACCAGGACCCTCTGGATAACGGACCTGACACTGGCATCCCAAATGTACAAAAATGGCACCGGCAGTTGGTGGTGATTTCTAAGGTGTTTCCACACGCTATCCTTCGAATTGTTTTCTATGCCTTTGATTTATTGTTTGTTATAATAATTCCTATGTAAGTTTGTCTTCATATTAGCAAAGCGAGTGTTTAAAAACTTTTATTTGGGCAGTATTGGGAACGGGAATAAATCTAATAACGTGTTGACTGTGCCGTGTGTTTTCCACGTATTTATGTTTATTGTATTCCATCCAAGACTATGGCTACATTAGCCGTATAGTGTGGTTAATTTATCTGTTTGCAAGTACAACTTGTGTCACGATTACAGTGGTGAGAGGTTGTTGAAGAAAAACTGTTCCAGTAGCGTATGTTATTATCGCCATACTACAACCTAACCTCAAACATCACAATGTACCGTAACTGTTGCGTTCCCGGATGCAAATTAAAAATCAGAAACTTTCAGTTAAAACAAAAGGTAAATTGCAACATAAAGCTTGTAAATTCAGTATTTAATTACTATAAATTGCAGCGTTATGTGTGTTAGTTGCCGGTGTATATATAACAGTGAATAGTGTAAATAGTGAAAGACAATAACTTCGAGCGAACTCAATTAGTGACAGCTGCAACACCAACAGTTTGTTTCATGTAAGTAGTATGCTGCTTGTATTTATACATTATCTTTTGTCTTTGTATTTTAAATGTGTAGCTGCAGTTTAGAGGTAGTGTGTTATGTTGCTGCATGTAAAACTGTAGATTGTAGCAAAGTTGTTTTACAATGTTGATTTAAGGTTACGTATTTCATATATTTCATTTACAGTGCTGTTTTAGGGTTATTATTTTTAATATTTCATCTGCTTTTGTGGATTCCCCCTGTAAAATGAAGTGTCACGAAGTGCTGAGTAATATATTGTTGCAAACTGAGTAATCATAAATTTTCAGTAAAAGTGAAAGCAAAATTCCACCCTAAAGCTTTTGAATTCAGTAGGTAACTAATTATTCTAAATAGCAGCATTTGTATCCAGCATATGTTTTGTGTAGGTATATAACATTATATACATGGTACAAGTGTGAAAAATGGTGTAAACAATGATTAATAATTCTGAGTCAACTCAATGTCAACAGTTCTGTTTTATTTAAGTAACATGCTGCTTACAGTTTTGTCAATCTTCCTTGTAATTTGAGTCTGTAATTCAGTTACATAATGGCATGTAAAACTGTAGATTGCATGGATGTTATTTAAGGTTATATATTTCATTGCCCATGGGTTATCGTTTAATATTAAATGTCATTCATTTTTGTTTACTTGAGGATATGTTTAAGACAGTGTTTTTGTGTTTAACACAGCCCATATTCACAAAATAGGCGTGTTATTACACCACATTTTTATTTTACTGCGTTGAAATCGTAGCCTGTAGACGAGTTGTTTATAAGTAGTTCCCACCACATAGGCCGCCATCTTGAATCCCAGTGTCAGGTCCGGTATCTAGGAGGTCCTGGTTTAACGCCCGCTTTTACTACATACGGCACCACAGGGCGCTACCTTCGCTGCACTGTAACAGGCTTATAGCTTCCCTGGTGGTGGCCTGCAATACATCCATGCTGGGTCGCAGTGGGCGAGGTGTCTCCCTCTGCAACAGTATTTCATCTAGGTGCATCGAAAAATAATGCATAACAATTTTTTCTGCCTTGGTGTTGCACGTTGGAATGTTGACATTTCGCACACATATAGTTTGAAGTTTTCACTACAGAGGGTATTTTTTTCATGTGCAGCGCTAGCGAGAAAAGCATGAACTACGCAACAAAGATGACGCGCATGTCACTATTGTTCACGTGTGAAGAGCTGCAAGGTGTAGTTCGATTTTTATGGGCCAAAGGGCCTAAACCGAGTGAAATTAATGGGACATGCGTGGCATGTATGGGGATGACTTTATGAACCGTAGTAATGTCTTTGGGTGTGTGCATTTTTCCAAGAGGGCCGTGTGAACCTTAGTGATTCGTCACGCTCCGAGCTGCTACTGCTGTTTGGCAGAAAATCACCAAATCAGCATACACCGGATCTTGCACCATTGGACTGTCATCTGTTTGGTCCCATGAGGAAATTCCTGGCTGGCCAACGTTTTGCGACAGATGCGGAGATGAAATCAGTAGTCCGCAAATGGCTATACTCCAACCAAACGGGTATATTGAAACAATGGTAGAAATCCGCTGAGAAAGTTGGTGACTGTCAAAAAGTAGATGAAGCATGTAAGTTCATTTTTCTTTTTTTTTAACTATTAAACTTATTTTGTAAAAACAATTATTGTGCGTTACTTTTCGATACTCGCTCGTACATTTGAATTTTTTCTCTCTTCCATACATAAGTTGCAAATGATACAGACGCTTTTACGTTGCTTTAAAGTTTTAGAGCTTATTTACGAAGATTCTTAAACAGCACCATATCCGTAGCTGTAACTTTAGCTTCAACTCAAGCCCTGCACATAGGAGGTGACTCCATCAACCTCGAATGAGTTGCCTAGTTACCCTACAGAATGTTCATTACGCTTTAGCCAATAACCATCTGAGGCTACGTCATCAATCATTTGGGTAATTGGTGTTAAGCCACGAGAGTGTCGTTATACAGTGAAGCTTGCTAAATTGGCTTGCTTTAATTTGATCCTTGGCCTGCGCCAAGATTCTGTTACCTAGTGGCATTCAACTCTGTGGAAATGACATCTCAGATGAAGCGGAAGAATCCGTTTTGACGCATACACCGTTCAAAGGTTTAACGTAATTAAATGATAAGTGACTATGTGCTCATTCCCTTATTTCTGCCACCATTCGGTGTCATCTTTGCCAAAATCAGTATTTCCTAGTATGTTTAATCCATCTGCGCGTATAAGAAAACGCCTTACTGGTTTAAAGCTAACAAGTTATCTGTAATCCTAGATACAACTAAACATGTTAAACACAAACTCATCGAATATCACACACTCCGTTTGAAATTAGGATTAACGACATGTTATTGAAACAAAAAGACAATTTCTGGGCCTTCAAGTAGATAAACTTTTAGACTAGAAGGCTCACATTAAGTATATCTTACCCAAACTCAGCTCTGGCTGCTATAGTATCCAAGCACCGGCAAATGCGAGTTCTAAAGCCACACTTAAATGAGTATACTAGGCATTTTTAACTCTGTAATGAAATTTGTCATTTTATTTTGGGGCAAATCAAAATGAATATTCCTCATACAAAACAAGGTTATAAAATTATTTGCAACACCCATAGCATAGATCATGAAAAGATCTTTTTAGAAGACTAAAGATATTAACCTTACCCTGCATGTATATATTCTCGATTCTAAAATTCTTTGAATGCAATCGATCCACATGTATGGCAAATAATGAAATTCATGAGATAAACAGGAAGGTGTATACTACAGAGAGACCCAAAAACATAAGAACCGCTGCGCTTGCGGAAACGCGATAACAGCAGCTGATGTACACAAGGTAACGCGGTTGACTTGTTTTTCTCTGCTCTGAAAATGCAGTCTTGAGCTGACGCACTATCGTATGGTTGACTTATTATCAGTGTGCTTTATTATTTTATCCTGTACTTAGTCACAAAATTTATTATGGCAGCATTTTTTCTACTGTACAGCGTGTATTTATCTGTGATTCATATGTGTTAACTCAGCTCGCCAAATTAAAAGTGCAATTTGTGGAAAGATTTCCAAGTGATCTTGGATTTCTATCTCTGGAGTAACTTAAAGCCTAAAGTGTACAAGAGAAACCCACACACCCTGGGAGTATTAAAACAAAATATCCACCAGGAAGTTGCCAGCATTTCTCAACGTGAACTACGGCGAGTGACGGATAGTTTCTTAAAGAGGTGTCAAAAATGTATGGATAACGACGGTGGCCAGTTTCAGCATCGCCTTTAATAACATTGGTAAGTAAAGCCTTTAAACGTTCTTTTAAAAATGTTGTATTGTTTCATCCGAACTGTTCTATGACAGCGGCAGTCGGCGACGAGCGCCGAGGATGCGTACAGGTAAAACACAACGCAGCAGGTTCAGAATCTTTTGGATCACCCATTATGAAACCATAAAAATATTTAATCCTCTTCCTAATGATCTCAAGGAAAAAATTGATAGTTTCAATGCTTTTAAAATTGCTGCTAAAGAGTACCTGTGCTCAAAATAATTTTATTCTGCACAAGATTATCTGAATGACAAATTATCCTGTTAATGCTTATAATAGCTCTGTAAATAGTTTCTAGCATCTTTAGTGACAAATCATTATTAATTACATTTGGTGCCTGCTCGAAAGCTACTTAAGTTTTGAATTGAACAACCCAAAAAATGCTATTCATTCCTAATTATATAACTAAATGGGGCGTGGCAGGAAAAGTCTAATGAAAATTGAAAACTAAGTTCAAATTGTATTTTTAAATGTGCATTATATTAGTCATATAACTGCAGGGAAGATTTGACTGTGTCTCAATCATCCCTGTTTTGTTTTTTGTGCATGTATATAATATGTTTTTATGCTATACTGTACATTTCAATTGACATGTTCAATGTTCATTGGCCTCCATGGCTAATTGTGAACTTTCTGAGCACAATCCAATCTAATCTAACCAAGATTCTGGTAATTTTCTGTTTTTGAGTGAATAGCATTTGAATTTAATATGTTTAATGGGATTCAGTGAAACCAAAAATTATATTTTTTTAAGTTGTTTGCATATTATGTTTATATAGACCTACTTTTTTATAACCTAAGGATGCCTTGCAGCTAAAACACTTGGAACATAACACACTTCGGTCACTAACAATACTTAAGTCCGGGGGAATGTGCGCTCGCATGCGATACAGGTTAGCTGGACGCAGAGTATGAATGACGTCAGAGGTACAGCACGGCTGTCAAATGTGTAAACAACTGCCACCATAGAAGCAAGAGTCGAAAACAACGTAACATAGTACTCTGAGAACTAGTGAAGCATTGCCTTGCAAGTGTATGCAGATGCCAATAATTACAAGATGAGATACCTGGAGAGAGGGCGCCACATATTATGCGGTGCATTACAATGAAACTGTAGATGTTATTAGTGCTCTATGTGATGCAGATTCATATTCTATTGTAACTGCAAAGTCTCTGATATCGCAATATCCAACAATTTTGCAGTATTGCCCAAAGCTATTAAACAATTAGAAAAATCGGGTTTGGAAATGCACAAGAGCACAAGCATAATAGAAGACTTAGCTAATTCAAGTTAACAGGATACCTCTTGTGCCAGGTATCGAAAAGGCGAACTCTAAATTCCGGTAAGTCATAAACAAACATATTGGTTATCAAGCACTGTGTGAAATTTTGAAACTGAGTAAGAAGGAAAACACGCCACACGACAGAGTGGAATCCTTTACATTTGCACCTCTGACATCATATGACGTAGAAAGAAGTTTTTCACTGTTAAAAACTGCTTCAGTGATAGGCGTCGAAATTTCACATTTAGTAATTTACGAACGTACATTGTAACCCAGTGTAATGCACTCTGTGACGATATTATAGTTAATAAATGGGAGTATGTATAAGCGTGTAAGTGAAATTCCAGAATGCATAGTTTATTATGCTTGTAGATTGTGCGGCAATGAGGTGGTTTTCATGGTCAGTCTGTACCTACCAGCAGTTGTTTACGTGCGTGAGCGATAACAGTAAAGTCCATGTGCAGTGTACCTATGGAAAAACGCACACTCCTCCGGCCATTACATAATATCTATATGTAGGCTTCGGACATGTATTTAGGATAGGTGCACTTCTCGTATACCGACCGATACGTTATTTACAAGTAAACGGCAGGCAGTGCTTGGGGAAGGGGAGGTAGCAGTGAAACCCTGTGCGGTAACCATTTTCTAGCCAAAGTGCAACAAAACAAAAACCACATCCGAAGCCAACTTACATGATACTGTAATTATTTTCCCAAAAAGTGAGACTACAATGAACACGAAGTTAGATATTAAAATGTTTTGGTTGTCATATCTTCTTTTAAAACTTTGCATTATAGAAATACAAAAACATAGTTTTTCACACGTTTTATTGTAAAAAATCTGATGTGTTGCGCTCAGAAGACTTTCCCTACTCTTGTACTAACTATACTTAAAAACTCTTATTCTTATTCTTCTTCGTATTAGTTGAGAAAAACATTTGCATAAATTATCTTATTATTTATCTTCTTGTAGCTATAAGGAGAATATGGGAATATAGGAGACTTAGAGCGATAGTCAATTATTTTAAATCTTTCAAATTCGGTTTTCCTTGCAGGGCTAACATATAAAAAATGAATAAACACAGAAGAATAAGTTCTTCAAAATTCGCACAAATAACAAGGCATATCTCTGAAGTGGTTCACTTCAAAAGTACTTCACTAACAAAAGTATGTCCATTCAGAGTAATCTTCCTTAATGCCCTTCGTAGAAATTAAAAATTGCATCAGCCTCATTATAGGGGTCTTGTCTAAAACTAAACTAAACCACCAGCGCAACAGCACATGAAGGGCCAAGGCTTACCGCTCGGCCGCTGCGTCCCCCTACTCTGCCCACTACAGGCAACATGAGTGCGGTTAATCAATTTCTATATATAATTAGAGAGATAGTGATTTTAGAACATGTTTAGAGAAAATTATCGATGAAAACATATTTTAAAGGCACGGCCATGTAATAAGATTGAATCAAACTATTAACACAAAAATATGTTTTGCACACACCTGACTTTCTCTACTCTTGTACTAGCCATTCATACAAACTCCTATTCCTTATTCTTATAGCTTCTTCGTGTTAGATGAGATAAACATTTGCAGAAATTATCTTATTGTTTATTTCCTTGTAGGTACAAGGAGAACATGGGAATACAGTAGGCTTTGAGCGATAGTCAAATCTTTTAAAGCCTTCAAATTTCGTTCTCTTTGTACGGTTAACATAAAAAGAAATAAATAACGATGTCCCATTTGACAGAAGTATATATGTTCTCCAAAACTCACACAAATAACCTGGAATACCTCCGAAACGGTTCACCCTACAGTGTGTTCTAGCAAGATCTACATTGTATAGTATGATTTTGTCTTTCTCTTACAGTTTACCAGTTATGCAAAAGCCATCCAAGGTAAATATGACCTAATGGGCTATAGCCAGAAAATTCAAGATATACATTTCATTTGTCATCAAAATACCTCAAACATATGGCACTTTAATCAAAATCGTTAGAGCCATTTTCAAGAAAATAAAAATTTGCGAAAAAATTTTCCATCTAAAGGGTAGTTTATGGTGGAGCAATTTTCTTCAAAATCTTCGTGTCGCATCTTTGAAAGACATTAAACTTAAATACCGACATTGGTTTTAAACCGAATTTTGGTTTTTGAGTTATGCTGCCCACAGACTGACAGACTGCTAGACTGACAGACACGCACGCACACACACACACACACACACACACACACACACACACACACACCACATACACACACATACGCACAAAGACAGACCTTATTCTAAGAACGCTTTTTTGGATTCAGGGGGCCTCAAAACATATATTTCTGGTGAAATCTCGACATCGAAGTTTTGGGTGGAATACTTCCTCCTTTACTATACGTAGTAGAGAAAGTAGAAAAGAAAAGAAAATAGGGAATAAAATTGTACCTAATTATAGTTATTCGTATGTATTTCATACAGAGCGAAATGGCTCCGGAGTATCGTGTGAGACTTGCATTGCGGAGGTTCCAGGTTCAATTCCCATAGAACGATAAATCTGAGCTTGGGTTTTTCGTGATTTTCCCTATTCGATAGGTGAACGCTGTGTGGTTTCACATCTACCACGATTTGCTTCCGTAATTTCCCTTTCATTCCGTTTTCTTCTTCTCTTTCAGATGTGCTTCCTAGCGTAGATGGTGCCGGACAGATGGCGCGGATAATTCATCAAAGGAAATGTCTACTACTCGCATTGACAGTGTTGCTTGCCCTTTGAGTCGTTCACCGCTCTTTCTAGGTAGCAGTGAGGAGGATCTCCCTCCTGAACTTTCACGCATCTATGTGGCCTGTCTGTCTGCGGTGCGTAGCCTCCTATGGTTTCTTCTCTTGATCCCTTCCTCCTCCGGCGTAGTAGTCATGACAGATTTGTGTAGAACGTAGTGCGTTTAGTATTCCCCTCGTTAGTGTGACATATATACAAGGTGTCCCAAAAACACCAACAAGGCTTAGTATATTGTGCGGGATGGCAAACTGATCGGTTTTCAAACAGGAGCACCTGTCCGGAAATGTACGGTTTGGACGCTGGAGAGCATCGAAATTTGAGAACGAATAGTTGATAATTTAATATTCGCTTTGGTATCTTAATACGAAAGGTATCTGTTTACTGGGATGAACGACCTGAGCATAATAACATTCCTGCGCATGCACTAAATTCCCCTATAGACTCCTTGGTGCGCATCCTACTACGTTTCTACTGTAGATTTCCAGTAGAGAAACGTTTTATAACAAGCAATGCGACATGTACCAGTACATAGTTGCTGAAATGGCCGACATGAACTCCAGCACACTTTGATGTAAATGCGCGGAATCACCTCAACGTCGCATATTCCAATCGATGGTCTGGTAGAGTTGGACCAGTTTTCATGGCAGATCTGACACTTGTCGGCTATTTTCTGTGCAGTTGTACGAAGAGTGTGGTGTATGGCACCCCTGTAACGTCAGCAGAGGACCTTACGTCTCGAGTCCACGGAGCGATTGAAAATGTTCAAAGACAACCACACGTATTGGGTCATATGCACGAGGCTTACCAGCGCCGATATAGGCTTTGTAATGACGTAGGAGGTAGATAGTTCGAAGCCCGCTTCTAATGTAGACAGCTCGATGTTGGGTTTATTGACGAAATGTGAACGTACAAGCATTTCATACTTCGATGTGCTACAGCGCCCAAACCGTGCATTTCCGAACAGGGTTCCCTACTTGAAAACCAAGTAGTTTGCCGTCCTGCCATGGGCTTCGCGAAGGGGGGTGGCTAGGGGGGCGCCCCCCCCTTGGAAATTAGGAAATGTAATGTGTAATCAATTACTATTAGACTTGCTTTATTGCTGATATAAAGAACAGTTGTTATTTAGCATAAATTAATATGCTTACCCGCGACAAATACTATAACTCATCTTTTACAGTTTTTGGCAACAGAATAATGAGTTAATATTATGTAATTGTAAACTTCCAACATGTGCCTCCACCTGCTGGTGGTACTTTTCTCTACCACCCTGTCCCAAAGGTAACACACATCGTGAACCTATTCGGCAAATCCCCCGCTTGATACCGATTTTACGACGTTCTTGTACAATTTCCCTTCCTCCAAGTCAATCCAACACCTACTTTGAGGTCTATTGATTCTCTAATATCTCTAATATCTGACTTCATTAAGAAGCTTCTTCCTAGCCTGTCAGTTTCCATATTGCTAATTAGCTAGCTTATCCTCATTAGAATCCAGCTCCGACCCTGGAGTTAATAGCTACGCCATTTACTAAATCCGGGGTAGGGCGTTTCTTGATTCCTTCGAACAGTTCTCATCTACTGAATTCCAATTCACTTATTTAGCTGCTATGGCATGGGTCACTCGGTTGTTATTCGTACAAGAACCCTTTCCAATTCTCACAATCGATGTGGACACGAGCTATTTAAGAGGTGGAATTCAATTCAATTAAAAAATGTTTATTTGGGCATGCTTTCAGCATGCCCGGGCTGTTTAGGCAAACCCCTCTTCAGCCTAGTGTGGTATTTGTTTCGTTTACGTGTTGGGATTTCCCTCGGCTTAGGTGCGTATTTGTGTTATTTGTGTTTTTGTTGACATTGTATAGTGTAGTGTGTTGTGATTTGTGTATCTGTGTGTCAGTTCCCGTGTTCCACGTCCATGGCTCCATTCATGTGCTTCTGCCCAAAGAAGATCTTAGGTTTTGTTGCTCGTTTTTTGTTTTTATTTTAATGTTGCTGCTTGGGTCATTGGTATTTTTTGTATGTTTAGTGTGTTTTTGTATGTTAGAGGTTTTAAGGGTTACCTTGTGTATATCGCCTATCTCACAATTCTTGGTAAGCAATCGAATTATCTTAGTAACAAACATTAAATTTCATCACATTAACATTAGGCTACAGAAATACAAACAGCGTACATATTACCCAATTAAAATTACTTTTCTTACAGAATCGCTTCATTAAAAAAACGTCACAATATTTAATTTTCTTCCTGCTAATCTCTTTTTCTTCTGTCTCAGATCGCCCTACCCCCCCCCCTTTTGCAGGACTTACACCCCCCAGGGAATTAGACATGGCCTGTTGAGGAGCAAACACCCTATGGAACATAGCATTTCCAGAACGGATGATCAGCCAATGTCTGGTAAGGCAGTGAGGAAGAGGAAAATGTAATGCAGTGGTGAAAGGGATGATAGGAAAATTCGCTGAGAAAATTATTCAATTTACTAATCCCCTATCAACCGAGGAAAACAGCGAAAAACCCTTCGCTAAAAATGATCGGCCCTCGAAGGTTTGGACCCATGATCACCCGAATACAACTTATACATGTTCCCGCGGCACCACCTCATGGAAGAAAACAATGGTTCGAGAATACTGCACACTGTAGCCAAACATTTTTAAACTACAACAAAGGATCACTTTCCATTGCTGTCTTCACCCTTTGTAACAGTACTTTATTATTTATATATTTAAAAAAGAAACACATTCTTCCGGGAATTCCCAGGCGAAAATAAACACGTTGATGTAGGTGTTAAGCATACAAATAACACGTATTAACGAAAAGAATTTATATTAGTCAGTTGAAAGCAAAAATAGGACTTTGAAATAGGCGCCATCACGTGTGTTCCGCGTGTTCCGCATGTATGTATGTATATACGTATGTATATACGTATGTATATACGTATGTAGGTGCTAATTAAGTGAAACGATACTTCCACTCCAAAATATACTGTTGTCGTGTTTTTCTTTTGGGCTATTTTCAGCCCTCTTCTGGGAGTATGCGTGCTGTCTCTTTTCCTACGCCAAATTATTAGCTCTCGTTCAGTTTACTAAACATACAACTTCATCTGGCGGTATTTGAACCTGGAACCACCACCACTAAAGGTCAACGCGCACTGTTGCACTACGAGAGCAAGTCACTTAACGAACACCGGTGCAAAGCAGCCATTTTGGCCGAAAGTGATACGACGCGATGCAGTGGGTAGTGTTTACGGCTATAGCCAGTAAAACACCAGGACTGCATAACTTTTCAATCCACAGGCTGAGAAGTCTCACCCGGTATATATGTAACAGGGGCAAGTACACCAAAGGGCTACTCCCAAACAGCAAATGTGAACTGGTCAGAATGTATCAACATTAACAAGAGTCGTAGAATTGACCCACTTAAACCCTGAGGCTAGTCAAAACCATAAATGCGGCACAGTAAAGTTTCAATAAAACAGTGACAGATCGTCCGGAACCTCAGCACCAGTAATAATTAAAGCTGCAGATATAAATGGCCCGTTCTAGTAGACGACAATATCCGTAGAAGGGAATAGCAATTGCATGTACTTATTACGAGAAAAAACATCACTTACAAATAATTTCCCTTAGATGGATAACATTTACTGTTCAATGGCAGAAACTTCAATTTGGTGATAGAAAATATTGTACTACGTCATGCTGTGGAATATAATAAAACACAAATAGACGACAGAGAAAGGCGGAAGGAGACTACAGCTGCAAAAGAATGGGTGTCTTTATGCAAAAATCGGCATAAGCATGTACCCGTTATTTTGTGAGCATCCATTCAATTTTTGTTGTCTCTTCACTGACCGATAGATATACGAATGTTCCTTTCCAGGAACAGCCAAACATCTCACCTCAGAGGCCCTATGCTGTGGTGTGAAAAACTCATTTCCATTGCCTTTTCATTTTTCACAACTTAGCTAACTTCTAACTTTCCACCTCGTTACAGAATTGTTTACATTGAATATTTACTGTCATGGCTAATTGTAACGAGTTATTTGGCTCTTAGGGATGTCCCAGGTACAAATTCGGTCGAGCTGGTCACTTTGCAAAGTATTTTTCCGCGGATTCCCAGGGTCGGTAGGCGCAGTCTGGGATGATTCCTCTTCTACAACGAATGTTATATCCATAATTTCCTCTCCCCGCAAGTTCTTTTCACTTGTTTCAGGGTTGTAGGACCAGGAGACAGCGGTTGGTATGTTGCGGCAGGACGGTGGAATTTGCGCTCTGAAATAATTTCTCCCTGGAATTTGTTGGGAATGCTGTGGCTCAAAATTTTCGGAAACTCGTAGCTATACTCATTAATTACTTGTATGCATCTGTGAAGGTTAATAATTATGATGTGCTGTAGACCTAGCAAAGCACCATGTATAGCTGACAATTTTGTGACTATTGGTGCCTCTAGCGGAGAATGTAAGTATCCTTCGCAGTATTTGCCTAGCCACCCAGGGGAACCCTCGAAAAACCCATGGGTCTAAAAGATCGGCCACAGGAATCGAACCCACAATCTGCCGGACGCGAGCCTCACGCGTTACCGCGGAGCCATCTCGCTCGGTTATCTATGTAGTAACTGTATTTTACCGAGCGGGATGGCTCAGGGGCTAGCGTCAGTAGTCCGCATTCAGGATGTCGTGGGTTCGATCCCGTGGCCGACCTTCCCGACCCATGGGTTTTTGCGGAGGTTTCCCCGGGTTGCCAGGCAAATGCTGGGAAGGATTTCCATGTCCTCCGAATTTTCTGTCCCTCCATTTCGTTACATAAATCATTTCATTTCGCCCTTCATCCCACTAGGTCCCAGACGGATTGCCTGTCCGTCGAAGTGCTAAGTCCCCCTCCGCAAGTTGTCATAGTGTCAACTGTATTTTCGTAAGCACATGTTATATTTATTTTCACCTATTTAATATCTATTATTAAAGTGCGATGTATTCCTCTAAACACCTTATAGCATTTGTGAACAAACTTCGTTCCTGCTGTTTAACCTTTGTTAAATACTCCTTTGAGTGTGAAACACAACCGTATTATGGCATTACGTCGTTCAACAATATACGGACAAGAGGAGGCCGGGTGACCTTGGGTGCGGCGAGCAGCTGTATGTGTGCGTGACCGTGGTGACGGCTGCAAAAATAAAAGAGGTCAGATGCTACAGGACAACTATGCGATCAAACAGCGCGACAACATCGTAGTGTCTAGAAGGTTCTCGGTTTCTGCTGAATCATTGTACACGTGCGCATGGAAGGCACTCGAAGGAGGTTACGTCACGCCGGCTCCAGTATAGATAGAACAAATAGTGAGCAGTCAGTTTTACTTTCTCTACTGGTAAGTAGGGGAAGTATTGTATTCCACCCAAAAATTCGATGTCGAGATTTCACTGGAAATATGTTTTGAGGCCCCCTGAATATAAAGAAAGCATTTTTAGAAAAAGGTCCGTGTGTGTGTCTGTGTGTCAGTCTGTGGACAGCATAACTCAAAAACGAAATGTCGGCTAAAAGCCAAAGTTCGTATTTAAGTTTAATGTCATTCAAGGATGCGACTAGAAGATTCTGAAGAAAATAGCCCCACCCTAAACTACCCTTTACATGGAAAATGTTTTGAAAATTTTGATTTTCTTGAAAATGGCTCTAACAATTTTGATTACAATGTCATATGTTTGAGAGATTTTTATGACAAATTAAATGTATATCTTAAATTCTCTGGCTATAACCCCTGCAGTCGTATTTACTCTGGACGACTTTTCCATAACTGGTAAACCGTTAGAGATAGACCAAATTATACTGTACAAAAATGTAGATTTTGTTAAAATACACAATTTATGTTTCAATAAATTTTCTTGAACAATTTCGGAGATATTCGTTGTTATGTGTGTGCGTTTCGAAAAAATTAGAACTTTCGTGAAATGGGTCATCGTTGTTCATTTTTTTATATGTTAAATGTGCAAAGACAACAGAATTTCAAAGCTTTAAAACATTTGACAATCGCACAAAGTCTAGTGTATTCTAACATTCCCCTTGCACCTACAAGGAAATAAGCAATAAGATAATTTGTACAAATGTTTATCTTAACTAACACGAAGAAGATATAGGAATAAGAGTTTGTAAGAATGGTTAGTACAAGAGTAGAGAAAGTCACGTGAGTGCAACACATCAGATTTTTTAGAGTTAGAGTCAGTTTTTGGTGTCGGAGTAGTAATAAGTTCGTGTACAGTTAGTTTTAGTTACGAGAGTGAATCGGCCAGTGTGTATGTCATCGAGTGATTGTATCGTAATAGTAAAGATATGAGAGACGGTAGAATTGGAGAAAGACATTGAAAGACTGAGATGGAGATTATCGGAAGAACCCTTGTGAATTGTAATAGTAGAGAAAACTATAGATTGTGTTACTAACGAGGAGGAAATTCTGCACTTGTGGTAAGATTTAGAGGAGAATAAAGTTTTAGAAAAAGTAAACGGACTTCGAACTTTGCCGATTTTGTTACAGTATAAAACATGCCCATAAATATTAGTTTCCGGTGTACCATTTTGTTTCCTTTGTATGGCCATTTCTTCAAAACCTCGCAAACTAAAACTATGACACGAATGATTTACAAATAATACAAATAAAGTTTATAGCTTACAAGCTTCTGTGGTATTTAGAGCAATCCTCAGACACAGGCACCGGCGGCTGTGCTCTCCTTCTGCACCAACCTGCCTCTATTGCTTTTCCTGCCCAGGGTTTTCACGACCAGTCAGATCATACGAGCACTGAAAGTCGGTTTATTGGTGTTTCAACTTATTTAAATAATCAAAAACATACAATAGACTTATTAGCAACTGTTTGTTTCACTGTTAAACATATTTTGATGCTCATATACTTACTTTCGCTACTATGTAGAAGTTTTGTATTCCACCCAAAAATTCGATGTCGAGATTTCACCTGAAATATACGTTTTGAGGCCCCCTGAATTCAAAAACGCGATTTTAGAAGACGGTGGGCCCGCGCGCGCGTGTGTGTGAATGTGTGTGTGTGTGTGTGTGTGTGTGTGTGAGTGTGTGTGTGTCAGTCTGTAGGCAGCATAACTCAAAAAAAAAACTTGGTATTTAAGTTTAATGTCTTTCAAGGATGCAACACGAAGATTTTGAAGAAAATAGCCTCACCCTAAACTACCCTTTAAGTGGAAAATTTTTTGAAAATTTTGATTTTCTTGAAAATGGCTTTAAGGATTTTGAATAAAATGACATAAGTTTAAGATATTTTTATGACAAATGAAATGCATAGTTTGAATTTTCTGGCTATAGCCTATGTAGTCCGGTTTAGTCTGGATGAATTTTGAATAACTCGTAAACAGTAAGAGGTACCTAGAGCAAATCTCATTATACACAATATGTAGATCTTGCTCAAACACACAATTTGTCTGAATATTTTTTTTAATTCTTTCTCTTTTTTTTCTTCTTCTTCTTCTTCTTTTTTTGGTAGAGTGAACCATTTTGGAGCTTTTCCTTGTTATTTGTGTCAGTTTTGTAAAACTTACACTCCTGTTAAAAGGAACATCGTTATTCATTTTTACTTTCTCTGCTGGTAAGTAGGGGAACTATTGTATTCCACCCAAAAATTCGATGTCCAGATTTCACCGGAAATATATGTTTTGAGGCCCCTGAATCCAAAAAAAGCATTTTTAGAAAAAGGTCCGTGTGTGTGTGTGTCTGTGTGCCAGTCTGTGTGTCAGTCTGTGTGTCAGTCTGTGTGTCTGTGTGTCCGTCTGTGTGTCAGTCTATGGACAGCATAACTCAAAAAAAAAGTCGGTTATAAACCAAAGTTGGTATTTAAGTTTAATGTCCTTCAAGGATGTGACACGAAGATTTTGAAGAAAATAGCCTCACCCTAAACTGCCCTTTACATGGAACATTTATCGAAAATTTTTATTTTCTTGAAAATGGCTCTAACGATTTTGATGAAAATGCCATGTGTTTGAGATATTTTTATGACAAATGAAATCCATATCTTGAATTTTCTGGCTATGGCCCCTGTAGTCGTATTTACTGTAGACGACTTTTGCATAACTGGTAAACCATTAGAGATAGACCAAATTATACTGTACAACAAATGTAGATTTTGCTAAAATACACAATTTATGTCTCAATAAATTTTCTTGTAGGGTGAATCATTTCGGAGATATTCCTTGTTATGTGTGTGAGTTTCGGAAAACTTGGAACTTTCGTGAAATGGGTCATCGCTGTTCATTTTTTATATGTTAAGTGTGCAAAGACAACAGGATCTCAAAGCTTTAAAACATTTGACTATTGCACAAAGCCTACTCTATTCCCCGTTGCACCTACAAGGAAATTAGCAATAAGATAATTTGTACAAATGTTTGTCTTAACTAACACGAAGAACATATAGGAATAAGAATTTGTAAGAATGGTTAGTACAACAGTAGAGAAAGCCATGTGAGTACAACACATCAGAGTTTTACTTTTTCTACTGGTAAGTAGAGGAAGTACTGTATTCCACCCAGAAATTCGATGTCGAGATTTCACTGCAAATATATGTTTTAAGGCACCCTGAATCCAAAAAAAATCTGATGTGTTGCACTCACATGACTTTCTCTACTCTTGTACTAACCATTCTTACAAACTCTTATTCCTATATCTTCTTCGTGTTAGTTAAAATAAACATTTGTACAAATTATCTTATTCCTTATTTCCTTGTAGGTGCAAGGGGAATATTGGAATACAGTAGGCTTTGTGCGATAGTCAAATCTTTTAAAGCTTTGAGATTCCGTTCTCTTTGTACACGTAACATATAAAAAAATGAACAATGATGACCCATTTCTCGAAAGTTCCAAGTTTTCCGAAACTCACACACATAACAAGGTATATCTCCGAAATGGTTCACCCTAAAAGTATTGAGATATAAAGTGTGTATTTTAGCAAGATCTACATTTTTGTATAGTATAATTTGGTCTATCTCTAACGGTTTACCAGTTATGCAAAAGTCGTCCAGAGTAAATACGACTACAGTGGCTATAGCCAGAAAATTCAAGATATACATTTCATTTGCCATAAAAATATCTCAAACATATGACATTTTAATCAAAATCGTTAGAGCCATTTTCAAGAAAATCAAAATTTTCGAAAAATTTTCCATGTAAAGGGTAGTTTAGGGTGGGGCTATTTTCTTCAAAATCTTCGAATCACATCCTTGAACGACATTAAACTTAAATACCAACTTTGGTTTTTAACCGACTTTTCGTTTTTGAGCTATGCTGTCCACAAACTGACAGACTGACAGACTGACAGACACACAGACACACAGACACACACGGACCTTTTTCTAAAAATGCTTTTTTTGGATTCATGGGGCCCCAAAACATGTATTTCCGGTGAAATCTCGACTTCGAATTTTTGGGTGGAATACAATATTTCCCCTACTTACCAGTAGAGAAAGTAATAAGCATTTTTAGAAAAAGGTCCGTGTGTCTGTGCCAGTCTGTGTGTCAGTCTTTGGACAGCATAACTCAAAAACGAAAAGCCGGTTATAAACCGAAGTTGGTATTTAAGTTTAATGTCTTTCAAGGATGCAACACGAAGATTTTGAAGAAAATAGCCCCACCCTAAATTACCCTTTACATGGAACATTTTTTGAAAAGTTTGATTTTCTTGAAAGTGGCTCTAACGATTTTGATTAAAATGTATTATGTTTGAGATATTTTTTATGGCAAATTAAATGTATATCTTTAATTTTCTGGCCATAGCCCCTGTAGTCGTATTTACTCTGGACGACTTTTGCATAACTGGTAAACCGTTAGAGATAGACCAAATCATACTATGCAAAAAATGTAGATCTTGCTAAAATACGCAATTTATGCCTCAATGAATGTTCTTGTAGGGTTAACCATTTTGGAGATATTCCTTGTTATGTGTGTGAGTTTCGGAAAACTTAGAACTTTCGTGAAATGTATCATCGTTGTTCATTTTTTTTATATGGTAAGTGTGAAAAGAGAAGAGAATCTCAAAGCTTCAAAAGATGTGACTATCGCTCAAAGCCTACTGTATTCCTACTTTCCCCTTGCACCTACAAGGAAATAAACAATAAGATAATTTGTACAAATGTTTATCTCAACTAAGACGAAGAAGATATAGGAATAAGAATTTGTACAAATAGTTTGTACAAAAGTAGAGAAAGTCATGTGGGTGCAGCACATCAGATTTTTTATGTTAACGGTGCAAAGAGAACGCAATTTGAGGGCTTTAACGGATTTGACTATCGCCCAAAGCCTACTGCATTCCCATATTCCCCTTGTACCTTCAAGGAAATAAGCAGTGTGATAATTTCTGCAAATGTTCATCTCAACTTACGCGTAGAACATAGTGGAATAAGAGATTGTAAGAATGGTTAGTACAAGAGTAGTACAAGAGTAGAGAAAGTCATGTGAGTACTACACATCAGACTCTTTTTGATATTATAATTGCCATTATGCTTGTAATATTGGGTACCGAAAAAACACAAGCTGAGTGCAGTACCGTTGATTTAACCGTGTGACAGAGGAAGGAGTTGGTTCACGCTGGCCTAATGCTTTAC
Source organism: Tenodera sinensis (assembly GCA_030765045.1). Lineage (NCBI taxonomy): Eukaryota > Metazoa > Arthropoda > Insecta > Mantodea > Mantidae > Tenodera > Tenodera sinensis. The sequence continues at coordinate 244,587,241 of CM060962.1, forward strand.
AGACATACACATAGTTTGGATTTTATGCCATAGGTCTTAGGGAATATAAGCCTTATCATCACTCATCGCATCACACGTATGCTGCCCTCATTTGTCATTTGTGTTACAAGAAGTTGTGCTGAAGAATGTCTGATGTTGGAAAGGGTAGAATCAGAATGAAAAATTGTATGCCTTAGCCGGGATTTGAACAATGAATCTTCTGGTCTCCGTCCGGCCGCAATAACCACTGAGCCACCATGGCCACCGTGCCGATATGACACTAAATTCTCCAACCCACTCACATTTTATCGGTAAACCACACAAGATCTCAGGCTCGTATGAGAAAACATATGACGACTTACCGTATTGTAAGTACTTAAGTGCTGGGCTGCTAGTTTATCGAACTATAAGGTCAATCAATGCAATTAATTGTTCTTCCACAAAATAACCGTGTGTAGATAAGGTTTGAAAGGGTAGAATGGGACTGAAAAATTCAATGTCATACTCGGCATTTAATGTTTTACATACATGTAACATTCTATAGTATCCACTCTTTCATTCACTATTCTTTCGAAAGTTTATTTTCCTATTTAAGTAAAAAATAAATAAATAACCCCTAGCGCAGCAGCCCTTCGCGGACGAAGGTTTACCGCCCGACCGCTGCATCCCCCACCTCTGTTCATTACAAGTGCCATGAATGGATGCAGAACTGGAGGATGGGGTGTGGTCTGCGCCCCTAGCCCTCCCAGCCCCTTATGCGACCATGGCAACCTGGGGTCGCTACCTCTTTATCAAGTAGCTCCTTAATAGGCCCCTCTGGGACCTAAGGAGGTTCGGTGCACCCCGTGCCAGTCCTCCCAGTGGGGAAACAGTCCCCACGCCGGTACCGTGGACAGGCGCTCTACTACTGAGATACGGAGGCGGTCTTATTTTTGTATTTCCTTTATATTGAGATAAAGTTTGCAGAAATGGTTTTATTACCGATAGAGATGGTTCCACGGTAACGCATGAGGCTCGCATTCGGGAGGCCGTGGGTTCGACTCCCGTGGCCGACCTTCTCTAGCCATGGGTTTCTTTGGAGGTTTCCCCGGGTCGCTAGACAAATGCTGGCAAGGATAATTACATCCCCCGAGTTTCGTGTTCTTCCATTTTATGCATCCTTCATCCCTTTGGTTCTTTCAGGTTCGCAAGTGTCAGGGAAGACGTTAGGACCAGCTTGGCAGGGCCGATATGCGCACAGGAGCTCTCTCCGTCTTTCGTTGTCGCTAGGATCCGTGGGGGAAGGGCGGCATATGGGGGCGTTGGACCCTCCCGCGGTCCCCTTCAGTGGACATGGAACACCTCGAGTCGTCAAACTTGGTAAACCTTAGGGACCTTCGCCACTGTCTGTGCCGCTAGTCTGAATGTAGCCGCCCAGTATCTCATCAAACCTGAGAGTGTCCCCTTGGGGGCATAGGTGCAATAACCTAACATCTTCCTTATGTCTCCTATTCCTATTCCCTATGGTTTCATTACACATTTCGTTGTAGGCACAAAACGATAGTCAAATCCTAAAAATGTTGGTCACTATATCTATTCGACTTTGAAATTACATGCATATTCCGTGACCATAACAGATGATTGAAAGACGAACTTCCAAATACTGTAATATATACTACGTTACAAATGTTTATTGCCAAACAAAATTATAAAAATGCACCTTGACAAAATAATAATGATGATACTAATAATAATAATAATAATAATAATAATAATAATAATAATAATAATAATAATAATAATAATAATAATAATAATAATAATAATAATAATAATAATAATAATAATAATAATAATAATAATAATAATAATAATAATAATAATAATAATAATAATAATAATAATAATAATAATAATAATAATAATAATAATAATAATAATAATAATAATAATAATAATAATAATAATAATAATAATAATAATAATAATAATAATAATAATAATAATAATAATAATAATAATAATAATAATAATAATAATAATAATAATAATAATAATAATAATGTGACGTTGATTTCAGCGTACAACACTGGACGGAAAGGGCAAGTTACTTCACATCCCATACCGTGCCGGGGACGGCAAATACTTTCATTGCCGGGATACTTCGCATCACGTGACGTACCGGCGAGAGGGCAAGTCGTTCGAAGTCATTCTTCCTCCCGTGCCTGCTGTGTGTACGTGACTGTAACAATGAGGTGGTAGAAACGAAAGGGTTCGAGAAAATTCTCCAGACTTCTAGCTGAGTCATCCTAGGTGCACATGTGTGAGTGAGAAATCGAGAAAGGTTGGTGCAACGTCATCCCCAGTATAAAAGGATATGAGATAACAGCAGGGTCAGTTATGTTAGTTTTAGGGTTAGAGCTACGGTCAGTGAGTGTGAACAGCTTGTGTGTGTGTGTCTGTGTGTGTGTGTGTGTGTGTGTGCGTGTGTGTGTGTATGTCGTTGCGTGAGCATTGTAAGAAGATTGCCGAGCGTCGAGGTCGTCGTACTTAGTATGTAAGAGACAGTGAAATTGAAAAAAGGCACTAAAAAGACAGCAAGATTACGAGAAGTAAAGGTTGTGAGTTGTGATAGCACGGAACAGTGTAAACTGTGTTAACGACGAGAAGAAAACTGTATTTCAGGTAAAAGTTTTGAAGAAAATAAAGTGACAGGAAAGTAACCGGACTGCATTTTGTCGCTTTGTCACAATGTGAACAAGACAACTTGTAATTAAACGTTTTAACTAAAATTTGACCCAGTTGCCTTTGTATGAGGGTATAGAATTTAAGAGACTATAAAAAACGTATAGCACCCCTATTACCTACCACTTGTAACGATTAAAATAATTCATCGAGCTAAAGACTTTAGTTACCTTGGGTAAAGAGTTGAGATAAAATGTGTCTACTATAAGTTGATATCAAAATAAGTTGAAAATGGGGAATCAAGTGGTTTCCTTGAACAGTCTTTGAGCGCGTAATCAAAGGGAGAGTGACGGCATCTAGATTCTACCATGCAGTTGCAATCAGCTTGTATCTACTGTCTCCTTGGCATGTAAAGCACACAATAGCGGAACACGTCAATCCATTGAGCGAGTATCCGAGAACTAATTTCTTGTGGCCTTTTTTCCTAAATTTAGCTGTTTAAACTTGTTTTCGAGTGCATAGCACTACGCCAACTATCGTTGAACACTAATTTATAAATAACAGATTTTATAATTGTGGACATAGAGGGACGCAATAGAGGGAGTAGAGTCGGGATCATTCAAACTGGATCATATGTTACAGCTGTAGATGAACTTGTAAAATAATTACTCATATGGTACATATAAATGAGGTCCAGTATACAAATAAGGGATAGTCTGCTAATTAGAGACAGTTTGAACACCAGTAAAGAATTCCAGGGACACAGCGGTATCTCAAGCGGAAGTCGTGTTTCTAGTAGCGCTTACGATAGTAGTGCGAACCTTGAAATGTGTATTCAAGGCAGATTAAAGCAAAGAATTCGCCCAAAATAGCGAAACTCAAATGTTCTGTTTTCAACCAGTCTTTCTCCCACTGATCAGTTTCTACCTTTTCTATACTTTCAAAAACCCTGTCAGTCTGTTTTGGTCTCAAGTGATATATCCTCGACCGTTATATCATGCAATTCTTGCAAGGATAAGTAACAGTTACATTTATTTAAGTATTAATTCCACCTTGGCCCAAGCTAACGCTATGGGACTGAGATCACACTAGCATTGAGCAAGCAAACGACAGTGTGGACCAATAAAACCAAAAATGCGTCCGCTTTAAGAACCTCTTTAGTTGCGTTTATTTCAATCATCCTATTAAGATGTTTTACGCGTAGAATTGTCATTCTGAACCCCTTTATTCTGCAACCACAAGATCATAGCATATTTTACAGCACTCCTAGACGGAGTTTAACTGCCTCTACATTGCTTTTTTCATTACTTCCATCATAAAACTAGTGACTCGTACGATTTTGCAATTAAGGGAGTAACCATAGCACGAATAACATTGGAGGTAAGTTGGCAACGTAATCAGCAGAACGTTTGCGCGGAAGTTTACGAAACTCGGGTTACACTATGTGGAATGTCTCTCATCTCAATTCATTCCCCAAGACCATCAGCTTGTGAACAGGCAGTATGTGCTGGAAATAGTTGTAACATAATGTTTTTGTTTGGATAGCACATTGTTGCTTTTAACTGCCGGTAGCATAAGTAGTCCCAAGATGAGGAGAGCAGTTGCATGAGTTGAAAATGTTATTGCCGTATACCCTGAAGCCATGCTCTACGAAGTTCTAAGTGCAAACAATTCAATTACTTGTTCGTAATATAAGACCCATAGAAATTGTTATAAGCGGATTTAGTAATGTCTGCAATAACGTCTTTGAACATAAGCAGCCATAAAATTACAGTGGGTTCTGGACCCTAATAAGAAACACCACATGGTCCCCATGGTCTGTACTGGAAGTTTATTCTATTTATTCTGAGGACGCTTGAGGGGAAAGAGGGCAGGATGTGTGACATGCCATCGAAGCACGCATGGAAAATGTGGCGGTGAAGAAAAGGCTTTTAAATCCCCTTTTGATCTAAGAGCAGTTACTGAGCCGTTATAGCGAGAAGATTGATTTGATGTAAAATAAAGCTTTTCAACAATGGCTTTGTTCTTTCTGTACACATTCATCATCCATTAGTGCAGCTTTTGTGTTTATCAATAAAAGTAAGAAACCTGATGGTGGTGCCTCTTATTCGGATACCATTTTGAAAATTCTCGTTTTTCTTATCTTTCATTTCAAAGGAATTTGTGTAATAGATACTTACAAGTCACCCTCGGTCTAACATCACAAAATAAATGCTTTTCTTAATACAAAGCTCCATCCAGACCTAAAGACTATACATACTCGTAGATCTGATAGCCAAGTTTGAAAAAGTGTCTCTTACTTGGGTTTTTTTACCTTATATGTGCGCGTATGTGTGTGTGTTTGTGTGTGTATGTCTCGTCTGCATCTGTGTTTGTCTCTGCATGTGTGCATGTGTGTGTGAGTGTGTGTATGTGTGTGTGTTTGTGTGTGACTGTGTGTCTCGTCTGCATCTGTGTTTGTCTCTGCATGTGTGTGTGAGTGTGTGTGTGTGTGTGTGTGACTGTGTGTCTCGTCTGCATCTGTGTTTGTCTCTGCATGCGTGTGTGAGTGTATGTGTGTGTGTTTGTGTGTGACTGTGTGTCACGTGTGCGTCTGTGTGTGTATCTGTGTGTGTATGTCTCGTCTGCGTCTGTGTTTGTCTCTGAATGTGTGCATGTGTGTGAGTGTGTGTATGTGTGTGTGTTTGTGTGTGACTGTGTGTCTCGTGTGCGTCTGTGTGTGTATCTGTGTGTGTATGTCTCGTCTGCATCTGTGTTTGTCTCTGCATGTGTGTGTGAGTGTGTGTGTGTGTGTGTGTGTGTGTGACTGTGTGTCTCGTCTGCATCTGTGTTTGTCTCTGCATGTGTGTGTGAGTGTGTGTATGTGTGTGTGTGACTGTGTGTGACTGTGTGTGACTGTGTGTCTCGTATGCGTCTGTGTTTGTCTCTGTATGTGTGTCTCTGTGAGTGTGAGTGTGTGTATGTGTGTGTGTGTGACTCCTTGTTTGTCTGTGTGTCTCTGTGTCTGTGTCTCGTATGCGTCTGTGTGTGTGTTTCTCTCTCTCTCTCTCTCTCTCTGTGTGTGTGTGTGTGTGTGTGTGTGTGTGTGTGTGTGTGTGTGTGTGTGTGTCAGTGTGTCTGAGTATCTCTCTGTGTGTACGTCTGTGTATGTGTGTCTGTACATATCTATGTGTAAGCCTGTGTGTGCGTATGCGCGTGTGAGTCTTCCTTCAGATGCATTGCATGGGGTATTCAGAATTAATAAATACTTTTGGTACATATCAGCGATGTCATATTCAGTTACTGCGGTGTATATTACTTTCTCTACTGGTAACCAGGGAAAGTATTGTATTCCACCCAAAAATTCGATGTCGAGATTTCACAGGAAATATATGTTTTGAAGCCCCCTGAATCCAAAAAAAGCATTTTTAGAAAAAGGTCCGTGTGTATCTGTGTATGTGTCTGTGTGTCAGTCTGTGGACAGCATAACTCAAAAACGAAAAGTCGGTTGAAAACCAAAGTTGGTATTTAAGTTTATTGTCATTCAAGGATGAGGCACGAAGATTTTGAAGAAAATATCCCCACCCTAAATTACCCTTTACATGGAAACTTTTTCGGAAATTTTGATTTTCTTGAAAATGGCTCTAACGATTTTGATTAATATGTCATATATTTGAGATATTTTTATGATAAATGAAATGTATATCTTGAATTCTCTGTCTATAGCCCATGTAGTCGTATTTACTCTGGACGACTTTTGCATAACTGGTAAACCGTTAAGAGATAGACCAAATCTTGCTGTACAAAAAATGTAGATCTTGCTAAATTACACAATTTATGTCTCAATAAATTTTCCCCTAGAGTGAACCATTTCGGAGATATTCCTTGTTATGTGTGTGAGTTTCGGAAAACTTAGAACTTTAGCGAAATGCAACAACGTTGTTCATTTTTTTATATGTTAATCGTGCAAAGAGAACAGAATCTCAAAGGTCAAAAAGATTTGACTGTCGCACAAAGCCTGCTGTATTCTAATATCTCCCTTGTACCTACAAGTAAATAAGCAATAAGATAATTTGTACGAATGTTTATCTTAACTAACATGGAGATATAGGAATAAGAGTTTGTTAGAATGGTTAGTACAAGAGTAGAGAAAGTCATGTGAGTGCAACACATCAGATATTTTTTCTTACAGTTGCACACCAAGTTCACTGAAATGATCCATGATTGTGTCAAAAAGGACAGGTGGTTGATCTATTGTGGATCAGATAAACCCTGTTATAATAAAGGTATGCGTTGTTCAAAATAAATTATTGCAGTTTAGCTGAAATACTCGGCGTGTCCCGTTGTTCCCACAACTCCTGGACTTGCACTTGCCCAATAGTCTTGCGTTTCTTTGTAGGTACTTAAAAATTGTTACTTGATACACTTAAACAAAGAGTCAACTAGATCTGTTAGGAAAAGCTATAAAGAATAAAAAAATAAACCAAATAAACAAATAAAAACACTAAGGAAACACTATACAAAAGCATGGTTGAACAACTGCACATATGTACCTAGCACATGAGGAATGCACACATGAAGTAGGATTTAAATTTTGATTTAATCAGCAGGGCAAAGGGTGTCACTTATGTCACTTTATCACAACTTTAAGGAAGCGTTAACTCATTTTTGTGATCATGATTTGGAGAAATACAGTTGAAGTATGACTAACCCAAATTTCGTTACAACTCATTCAATAGTTCTGTAATCAGAATTTACAACGAGCTGGAAAGTTGTTGACGGGCCCTTAAACCCAACTCACTCACTCACTTACTCGAGCGGGATGCCTCAGACGGTAGTCTGTGGCCCGCAATTGGGATGCCGCGGGTTCGATTCCCACTGCCGACCTTCCTGACCTTGGGTTTTTCGGTGGTTTTCCGAGGTCACTAAGGCAAATGCTGGGAAGGATATTTACCTTGCATCCCCCGTTTCACTTATTTTCATTTCATTAATTTCATTCTCTCTATCTGGTCTTTCCAGGTTTTAGAGTCAGCGGATTCGCCGGTGGAGATGCGCTGAGGTCTGCAAATCCGATGAGACCCACCATAGTTGTATTTCCGCCTGTGATGATTTCTGGCCACCTGTAGGGTACTTTCATCTCATCCTTCCTCCCAGGATCTGACGCACAATAAGCCATCGGCTGACGTGCTGAAATTCCTACCGTGAACGGACTGACAGATCAGGATTTATAGCAATGTCAGGTGTTAGTTTACTTAGTTTCCTAATGACATTTGCAGTACCCTTAAAAACATGAAAATTTGTTTTATGTGGTACCCTGTAGCAATTTATATAATTCAGAGTAATGTCGTTAATTATCTGGTGTTGCCCGTAGTTTGACAGTTTATCCTCACAATATATACCCTTAGGTTGCGCTTACCCAAGAGCCCTGCATAGGTATCCTTGGAGGCATTTAAAATAGGCTATGCAAAATACTTCATTCAAATTATAGACAACCACGTCCAAAATGGATTATAAAATTTATAATCTATTGAATACTACAAAAGGAGTATATACTATACGTGTATAAAATAAATGCAGGAACTAGGTTACACATAGCACCAAATTTTTGTTTCTGGCATTTTAATGAGATGGTTGAGCTTGTTTTATGGACATCAGCTCTTCTATTCGTGGTTGAATTTTCGTTAGTTCGAGTGATTCTAGATGTAACTGATTTCTTTGTATTTTCACTGGCAGTGGTTCAACACTATCGCCACTATCACTTATTTCATTGATTTTACGTTCCTCCTATCACGAATTTATCCTTCTTACAAAAAAAAAGTTAAAATGCAATTCCACTAGCAGAATAATAATAATAATTATAATAATAGTAATAATAATAATAATAATAATAATAATAATAATAATAATAATAATAATAATGATGATGATGATAATGATAATGATAATGATAATGATGATGATAATAATAATAATAATAATAATAATAATAATAATAATAATAATAATAATAATAATAATAATAATAATAATAATAATAATAATAATAATAATGATGATAATAATAATAATAATAATAATAATAATAATAATAATAATAATAATAATAATAATAATAATAATAATAGCAGTGGCAGTAGTAGTAGTAGCAGTAGTAGTAGAAGAAGAAGAAGGAGGAGCAGAAGAAGAAGAAGAAGAAGAAGAAGAAGAAGAAGAAGAAGAAGAAGAAGAAATTCAATGGTGACAATCTGAAAATTAGTTCACAAATATATAGAATGGAATGTGGGTCTTTGAGTAAAGAAAACGAACTTGCACATAATCAGCAAAATGTACTGAGTATTGAAAGATCATAAATCAGTGGATAACGCACATTTGCAGCACTGTTATTGCTGTCGGCGTTTGAAGCAAAGAATACAAATGATTAGCGAAAACAGCTGCAAGGTAGTGTTGGGTAGATCGGTACAGTAAGCAAAATGAATTCTTGGACGAAGGGAAATTCAAATCTCCCTGGCTGAAATATGTTTTAGTGCTGTGATCAGTTAGGAAAGATCTGACTGTATGCGTATTTTAAATTTTACGTATCCCCTAAGAAGTCTTCGCGTACCCCAGGTTCAGTAAGTCTAATTTAAGTAGTGTATATAACCTCAGCAAACAACATACACAAAACTGCTAAGGACACAAGAAATTTAAAACAAGAGAAAGACGGAGTCCAACTGTTTCATTACTCCCTGATGTTTATCAGAGAGGAAATCAACGAATAATATACGAACTCGCTGTTCCCTTGTTATTTTGTAAGACCGTGTAAACTAATTATTCTTATGTTGGCACTGTTCAAACTATTATCGTTGAATTGAAACATATAGATAGTGTTGCGAGAGTTTTTGTAGGCATTGCATAAAACTAAATAATTAGTTTGTGAAATGGACTGGAATTTCGAATTCTAAGCAAGACAGTAATTTTTGCCTTGTATCCAAGTTATCTGTTCCAAACTCGGTCAAAATCGGTGTAACGGTGTAGAAATCTCTAAGGACACACACACACACGCACACACACACACACACACACACACACACACACACACACACACACACACAGAGAGAGAGAGAGAGAGAGAGAGAGGGGGGGGGGGACTTTTGTATATACGTATTAAGATAATTCCATTAGTTTTAAATTCTTCAAATAGAAGTATGCAATAAAGTTTCAATACTAGCCTCATGTTCTAAATTGATGAATTTCTTAGAGTAACATACCCCCTTAGCGCAGTGCCTCTGGTTCGAATCTCGGTACATGCATGGAGATTGTTCTCCGCCGGGAAGTCTGGTCCGGAGTGCACTCAGTGTCGTGATGCCAATTAAGTAGCTATCCTGATGAAAAGCTAACGTCCCTAAAATGTCAAGTAATCATTTTATGGTCAGGGAGTTGGTGTGCTGAACCCCGTCACTTCTCCTAGCTTTGGTCACGGCTGGGGGACGCAGCGGCTGGGCGATAACCAAATTAATATGAATAACTTCAGTGCGACACCTCAGCTAAGCAGTAATACCTAGCAATAACAGGGAATATCCCAATAATAACCAATATCTTCCAATAACTGTTTTCTCAGGTAGGCCACAGCCCAAAGACAGTGTCCATTATGATTTCCAAATTAGCATACTATGCACGTGGTGCCTTGCGGTGTATAATCTGATGTAAACTATTGAAACCATCTGCATTAATACCTTTACCATGAAAGAGATTTTGAATAAACCAACAAATCTGTTGCGCTTTTCTCGGGCTTAGTGCTTCACCATTGATCACAGACTGTAGTTTTTCCGGCTGTAAATTTAATGACTTTGCAGTTTGTAGTGAGCACTAAAAAATAAACCCTTCCTGAGAGCGATACCTTACTGGTATTAAATCTAATGTTACTTCTAACAATCATTTTATCGTCATCGCCAACAAATGTTTGAGTTGTATCCTTAAAATTGTTGTTCTCAGCAGCGGCTAGAAGAAGCATTTGGTGTGTTGAAGCTTATGATTAGCATTCCAGCATTTGAGAACAGGTCATACAGGTTCTCCTGTGAGGTATGTTTATCTGCACAGCACCTAGCCGCTTAATGGGACTTTATCTGTGCAGTATGTAAGGTGTTCTAATTTTTTCAAGCTTTTGTGTCTGTGGGCACGGTTTCTTTCTGTATACCTGAGTTTGGATGCAGGAAGGGCGACAGGAGTAGGTGTTGTGGTGAGTGTTAGTAGGTGGGTGAGGCATTAACGTTACCCTAGGGCGTCCTTAGGCAGCCGGTAACTTTTCCTTCTACGGGGTGCTCTGTGGTCGTATCGACCTAGTGCCCGTACCAGTTGGTTGGTGTGGGAACTCAGTTTGGTGTGCATGGTTTGGAATCACTCCCTGACCAAGTCCATGATGTAGGGTAGTCCGGAGTGGTTGTGAAGAATGTAAGACGGGAATCTACGCCCGGTATCATATATTGTTCTTAACGCCCTATTCTGCACTGTCTGCAGTTTGCGTATGGTGGAGGGTGCCGCCGATCCCCAGGCTTCGCAGCCATACAAGCTCAATGGCGGGATGATTCCCGGTAAATGCGTAGTTTTAGGTAAGTGGGCATGGTGGATCGGAGGATAGGGTAGAGCTGACTGAGTGTAGCGTGGCCGAGTCCGGCCTTTGCGCGGACGTGTGGAGCGTATGTTAGTCCGCGGTCGAGCAGAACGCCTAAGTATTTGGCGGAGGTTACCCATGGGGTATTTCTCCGCCTGAGCCGAAGTGACCGTTCCGGCCGCCAATGGCGAACCTTACCAAGGAGGAGTGCGGAGCTTTTCCCCGGACTAATAGCCATTCTCCACTTCTCACTCCAGCGGCCAACGGCATTGAGTTGTCGTTGAAGGGGAGGGAGGCAATATCTCACGTTTTTGTTTTGTGCCATGATGAAGACATCGTCCGCATACTGGCGTGTCGCAGTGTGCTGTTCCGAGGGTAAGTCGGACATGTATGCTGCGAAGAGTAGCGGGGAGAGTACACTGCCCTCTGGGACTCCTGCCGCTATACTTCTTAGTGTAGACAGTCTTCCTTCCACTTTCACTCTGAAAGTGCGGTCCTGAAGGAAGCTGCTAATCAGTGTGAGATCGGGAGGGGGAGGGATGTTTGCCTGCTTTAGTTTGTACAGTAGGCCTTGGTGCCAGGTTGTGGCGAACACCTTTTCCACGTCCAGCAGGACTGCTATGGTCTTGAAATTTTCCTGGAACCCCCAGGGCTTATGTTTAGCTTGCCTAAACGTGACATTTATTATTCATGTCAATAATCCTCTTGAAAGCGATTCGACGTGACAGGCCACTGGACTTCAACTATTCAGCTAATTAAGGTGCAATTTATTCAGCAGCCAATAGCTTGCACTTTCCATTTTTATTTGCCATTGTGTGTGTGTGTGTGTGTGTGTGTGTGTGTGAGAGAGAGAGAGAGAGAGAGAGAGAGAGAGAGAGAGAGAGTGAGTGTAGAAACGGCGGGGGACACCTCGACCCACCGCAACCCCGACATGATCTTTTGTGAGCTACTACCGCCCCCTCAGGGCGAAGTGAGACGGTAGGCTGGTCAGAGAACGGAACTAACGAAACCCATAGAGGCACAGAAGCGCCTAACAGATACAAATATTCATACCTGGCGCACAATCGAAGTGTTTCCCCCGAACCAGGAAGAGGACGACGGGGCGACCCTTGTGGCCCGGGTGGCAACTTCCAGGAGGGGCCAGGGAAGGGTTTCCAGAGCGTAAGCATCTGCGCTATCTGTCCATATCCGCCAGAAAGTACCACACTACTAAGCAAAGCTGAAAAATGAGAAGGGAGGAGAGTGAGAAATGAATGGAAAGGAATCCGTGGAAAAGAGAATTCACGGAAGAGGAAACCACGGAAAAACCCAACTCAGAGTGGTCGGTCGTCTGAGATCGAAGCCAGGACCTCCAAAATGCGAGTCACACACGTTGCCGTAGTGGAAACTCGCTCGGTTTGCCTTTATGTAATGTTGCATTTGTTTCTCATTTTACTAAACCGAATGAAAGTTTTTTTGTGATTTTGCTAAGGCTGAATCGGAATTGATAGCAGGGTTTAATATTCGATCCCTTTGGGCTTATTCCTAACCTTTAAAGTTATAAAATACCTCCCCACAAATTCCTTTTATTATTTGCCATATACAAAATTAATTTAGCCATGCACATATTTCCGTGGCGTCACACATATGAGCACGCATCATGTATGGCACACTAGTTTGATCCTTATATGGGGATTACATAAAAATGTCAGAGTTTTGAGGGCACAACCCCTTGTTAGTAAATATGCTTATATGTTCTCAATGGCCTATGCAAGCGTGCCAAATTTAAATTTATGGAACTGTAATAGGACAAAAAAGCTTACCCAAAAGCTTTGTAACTACAACAGGTATGTTTTTTTTTTTTTTTTTTTTTTTTTTTTTTTTTTTTTTTTGTGGTGGGGGGAGTCACTGTTAAAGTGTTATTTATGATGCAAATCTCTTCATTTAAATACCGTAAGTGCTGACAAAACCTCTTTAGAGCACTCCAACAAACTCTTGCATTTCCATTTCCATACAGTTTCAATTCTTTTAAAAAGCAACAAGTCATTGCAACGTGCGCCGATTGTTGATGAACTCGGAAACCACCATTTTGTATACACTTTCACCACAAACAGATGTTCTTCAGTCCATCCAATTCACTGTGAGAGAGCTGAGAAATAAAGATCTTAAATGAATAAATTCTTTTGGCCATGCACCTTGCATGATGCAAAGCCCCAGGCGGCCTTACTTTTAGAATGAAGTCCACAGTTGTCCCCAGAAACATGATACACAATTCAATGAGTTCATGGTAATCGTTTTTCAGGTGGCTTTTAGTAGTTTTTGGAAGAAAATAATTGCACCAGCGTCACTCATTTCAGTTGTTTCTTCAGACGAATCATCAATAATTTCCACAATAATGAACTGTTATCACATTTCTTCTTCCTTACCTCCTATTTATAACTCCAATCCTCGCTCCTTCCTCTTTTGTCAACTTCCAGTCAACACCTCCAAGATAACCTCTATAGCCAGGGTCTCTTTGATATAAATAATAGAAAGAGTTTATCCTCTTATTTTTATCACGTTCATTGTATTACCATAGGCAACATCCAACAAATTATTTCGAGTTGGAGAAAACTTACGCTCTTGATCTTTGTGAGTGTCCGCCTTCTTATGAGCGGTTTTTGTAGATTGCAAAACACAGGTGTGGAAGTTTCTTTGTACATTGAGATAACGCTCTTGTGGGAATCCTAGCCTTTTCCCAAAATATTACACATTCACGAGTAACTAATTTAGCACTTTCAATGATAGTTTCTGTTTGCATATGCTACGAGGAAATACGAAAAAGTCTAAGCTTTCCAAAAATGTATCATTTAATATCAATAAATATGTTTTTCACTGTTAAAAAAATTGGAACCCTTATTTTACGGACAACCCTCGCATGAAACAAAACTGACATGATCTGTTGATTATATGATTATTTATGACCACCGATGTGGTGGGTAACTTCACATACTAAATAAATAACTGTGTCAGTACTTCTTTGACTACTCGCCATGATGTAAATAAACATTTATAACATTAGCCAATGGAAACCGAGGCTCAACTAAAGGTGTACAGTGTGGCAGCAGTCGAGCGCATGCACAAGCAGGAATAAGCAAAATGATGCAATTGCAGCACGGTTCCTCTTTTTCAATTTCAACAAAATAGGTATTAAAATTCATCTTAAAACAAAAGGAGAAACCTAGGGGGTGCGCGTGAAGAAATACGAAATTCAAAAAATAAGGATCGCCTTATTGGCACACACTCATACGACCCCCCACCCTCCCGCCCTACACACAAAAGCTATTCACTGCAATACGGACTACGTGTCATTATTTGGAATGACTTCAAAGGTGCATCTATCAGTTTTTAATAACAACACATGTAGTTTATGAAGATATATACACAATTGTTCGCACTGCCCACATATACTTTTATATTTTCGCCTACATATATACACATTTATAGCATTTTATTCAACTGGTTTTATACCAATTCCCTATTTCATTTCGTGCATGATATCTTTTCGATGATTTTATTTTAGTCACTTAAAAAAAGGGTACTGTCTATCTCATTAGGATTCTAAAACACCACACCTTCACACATCTAAACTCCCCATCCACTGATGCAAACCTCAGACTCTCACATACACACAGCCACTCACCTACACACCCACCCACACTCACTCACCCACACATATATTCAGATACACACACCTCATATATATGCTCAGACAACCAGTCGTACTCATATGTTTCAAGCTCACCCAGGGATGTAAAACTCATGTATTCACCACTTATCACCTATGCACATTGTAAATATTCTAGCTCAATAGAGCTAGTTAGAAGCCTTATTATACAAGTGTTATCAGACTATTGTCGATAAAGGAGAGGATGAGACGAACTAGATATTCTTAGTGCATTTCAATCCTTAATATCCTTTCTTCCGTTTTGAGCTGTTTTGACACTCAGGGTTGAACCCTCTCCTGTAATTCATGTAAACTGGTTTTGGAGGAACAAAAATGTACAACTCAGCATACCAAATGCGTTTATGCAGCACATCAGCACGATATTTGAGTGTGACATTTCTCTCCGTGACTGAGATTTCCATTGCAATGTATCTTTTTCATGTGCCCTTTATTTAAAGAATAACTCAATGTCTTTAAGAAAGGTTTTGTATGTTCTAGGTGCACACCTGAGCCTCGCACATCTTCACATCTTCCTCTAGCCGAACGTGATGATGAAAGTGAAGGCAACAAATGGAATTCAGGAAGCCAAAAGTTACGCCATAACCGAGAAGTTTCCTAAGAAAGCGCAGTTCCCCAAACTTGTGTTTGTCTTGTGATTCTGTCTTACTCATGCTAAGCTTCTTCAAGGAGGTAAAGCTGCTTGTGTTTGAAAAGCGTTTAAAATTCTTAACACAACCCAGCTTTAAGTTGTTTACACTCTTAGACAAATAATTGTACAATAGGCACGTTTAATAACCCATAATGTTAAATAGAAACTTTGAGATCAACCCCTGATATGAGTGAAGCTTAATGAATCAGTATTTGTAGTGTATAGAACAACGTTTGCGAAAGAGGGGAGGCAGGATTTACCTCTTTCCACTATACGCGGACTTTGCCATTCTTTAACACTCAGAAATGTATTGTGTTACAGTGGCGGATTGGTTACATGTACGTTGCGTTTGATTTACGAAAGGACTTTCAAATCTTATGCGATAAACTTTTGCTCATTAAGAACTTCTTTGGTACTGTTTACGTTTAAGAAGTCTATCAATATTTGGCAACAAAGTCGAAATACATAACCTTAGAAGATACTCCAAGTGATCTCGCGTAACCCATTGCGAAAGACTTTTAATATAATTCAATATGGAGAAACTCTGGAAATTTATGTAGAGCTATACTCACTCTTATATAACTTATTCTCTCAAATGCTTATCTATTTAATTTTAATTGACATAAGCGCTTTCAGAAACTATCTTATTGCTAATTTTCTTGTAGATGCAAGGGGAGTATGGGAATGCAGTAAGCTTTAAGCTATAGTAAAATGTTTTAAGAGCTGGTTGCTATGCAATGCCTTTGAAATTCCTTTCTCTTTGCAAGGTCAAGAGATAAAAAATTGAAAATATTCCTATTTGAGAAAAGGTGTAAGTATTGGCAAATTCACACAAATAATAAAGAATATCTCGGAAATGGTTCACTCAAAATAAAAAATAAGTATTTGACATAATTGTGATCCACGTTTTGTACTTGGTATGCTTTTGTCTATCTCTTACTGTTTACCGTTTAGCAAAATCATCCAGAATGAAGACGTTTTCTGAGAACATTCCCAGAAAATTCAAGGTATGACTTAGAAACTGCCATGGAATCGCTTGTTTGTGTGTGTTACTGGATACCCTCGGATTGAAGAAGGGAGGTGGGGAATAATCGCTCATTAGGTAAGCGCGTCACAAAAGACAATGCTGGACATCGCTGGTGTAGAAAAAAATAATTGGGTGGTGGACTGGCTTACTTTACTGGTCTAAGAGAAATGCTTTCCATGTTTTATTATACTAAACTAAAACAAACTGAAATATTAGAATTCATATCTCATTAAGAGCAGAATATAGGTTATTATGTATTATTACTCGAATAAATATTCAATTGATTTAATGTGATTATTTTCCATTGAAACAGTAACGACACAGCTGTAGTGGTAAAAACAAACTTAACATTAGCTTACCTTTATACCTTTCTGTGCACTCTTGGCAGTGTCTGCTCGCCTACCATCTAGGCGGCCCGGGTTCGATCCCAGGGACCCGCATGTGGTATTCGTGGTGGACGAAGCGGCGTCAGGGCGGGTTTTCTCCGGGTACTCCGGTTTCCCCCGCCATCTCATTCCACCGGTGCTCCATCTTCATGTATCATCAGTGTCACCGCCTGCGGTGCCGTAGTACTAAAAGCGGGCGTTAAACACTACAACAACAACAACTTGGCAGTGTCTCTAACTGCTATTATAATTGTGCATTTCACAACTTTCACTGGTTTCAGTAATTTTTGGCGTGGCTTTGAACTTTATTGGCTTTGCCGTATATATGCAACCTGAATGAATAAGGGATATCGAGAAATAGTGATCTCCTTCATCACCGCTATTAGAGAAATAAGAACAATGAAGGCTCACATTCCCCTTTCGGTTTTGAACTAAGCCTATAACACAACACTAAGTTTTATTCCGTCTTGACCAGCAGAGGATTCACCACCGTGTATTGCTTTAAAGACAATTTCTTGCTCAAACTTTTTATTCTGTCTCAAAGAAATATGTAGAATGTATGTCCATTAGCGATGACAAGTATTCTGTCGTGACTCATATAGGAAATCAGTATAGCCTGTGAAATAACATTCTGGGACTTCGGGCTCGGCGTACAACAATAGACGGATGGGGCCAAGCTACTTCACACCAGATGCCGCGCCGGCGAGCGGGCAAAGACGTTAAAAGTCAGGCTACCTCGCGCAACTGCTGTGCGCACGTGATTGTTAACAATCGGGGCAGCAGAAACAAAAGGGATGTCGAGAATGTTCTAGCTAAGTCATTTACGGTGCGTGTGTAGATAGAAAACGAGAAAGATCCATGTGACGTCATTCCCAGTACATGAGAAGGCCAAAGCAGTGAGTTTTAGAATAGAGTTACGGACATCAGTCGGTCAGTGTACCAGTGAGTGCGAGACAGCTGTGCATGTCTGTGTCGTCGTGAGAAGATTCAGTGAACGTCACGGTTGATTGTAATTAGTGATCGTAATTAGTGCATGAGAGACAGGAAGTGAAGTAAGATACTAAAAGGACAGAGCAATGTTATGAGAAGTAGAAATTGTGTGTTGTGATAGGCCGAAAGACTGTAGACTGTGTTAACGACGAGAAGAAAACTATTTGTGGTAAAATTTTAGAAGACAATAAAGTGATAGAAAAATAACCGTACTGGATTTCTATTGTTTTGTCACAATACAACTTTACATGGGCGTCGCGATAGGGGGTCAAGGGGAGGCTCCCCTCCCCCCTGGAAGTCAGTGAATTTAATGTGTAGTCGATTACTGACTATTACACTATTGTTTTAATTTTGATGTAAGGAACAATTTTTCCTCAGGATACTCGCACAAAAGAGATACTCTATTGTTTCAAAGGGCCTGTGTTACAAATCAGCTTGCCAGTGATGTTATTCACATTTTAATGTAAATAAGGAATGCATTATTTTCAATTAGTAGATACGTACCATTACTAATTATTGCCGTCAACAATAGTTCCGTGCCATCTGATTTATTTATGTTTGATTTATTGTCGTCAACAGTGCTTACGCGCCGCAACGATAATTTATTTTGTACAGATTTTTACAGTTGAGGTCCATGAGAGATCTTACCGACAGAGATTGAAAGCACAAAGCCTGTAACATAATTATGTAATCAAAGCAATACTTTTTATTTAGCTCAAATTAATACGCTTATGCGCAACTAATATTGTAACTCATCTTTTACAGTCTTTGACAACAGAATAATGATTTAATATTGTTTGATCGCAAAGCTCAAACATGCAACTCCCTTGAAAGAAAGTCTGCCGACGCCCTAGCAACCTCATTTAAAAGCTGACTATTTGTAGTCATTAGCCTTCGTTGTAAATAATTTACACATTCTGGCTATCTATTTTTTGTTTCTGCTGGTGTTTGGAGTTTTACCGTATTTTCTCCTTAGCCTCGAAAACTCGTGGGGGACCTTTCAAATATTGCTCCTGTGCAGTGTTAGCTCGTGAATGGACGGCTAACTCACTGTATTCCGTAATTATTATGTTTGTGTTCAATGAAATTTAAGGTTTCCTGTTGCTGGAAAACGTAGGGGTAAGGTTGAGTTATGGTAACACTTAACAAGTTTAGAAACAAATATTTAACATGGTAATTATTATTTATTTATGCCAACAAACTTACTGTTGGTGTTTTTAAACACATGAGCCGTGTGTGGGAGAAATACGAACTGGTTTGAGAATTTAATGCCATTCTGGCAGTTTGTCACAATAGCTTAGTGGTTAGAGCAGCCGCCCGGTAAGCGGAAGGTCTGTGGTTCAAATCCCAGTTGTGGCATTGAATTTTTAAGTTCCAGTTCTACCTCTCAAATATTTAACAGTTTACCTTGCACAGATTATGGGTATCAAGGTTTAGAAGCAAAATTTTGTGTCAGAAAAGGTTTCGCTAGTAAAGTAATTATACAGTGTTTTTCTTGTAACAAAATGTATATGGACACTTATACTAGTCCTAGAATTACTGGTGAATCTGCTAGGTCGCCTTTTGATGTAAATAGTAAAATGGTTTATGCATTTCTAGGCATTGGGAAAGGTCATGCAGGTGTGCAGAAATTTTGTATGACTATGGATATCAAATGTACGAATTCCTCAACTTTATGTTCTCATCTCTTAGATAGAATTAAAGAAAATGACATCTGCAGTGTGAAGTGCTAAGTATGGCATGAATCGTAGGCATGAATCCAGATCTGAGCATGACATTTCTCTGTCATACGATGTACTTGGCATAAAGAATTAGATGAAAGCAGCAATGAGTATAAAGCGTGGATTTAACAACCACAAAGAGAATTGTACATGTGAGGCAAATCTTCTGGATCTATGTAAGTAGCTGATGCCAAAGATATTTGGCAAAGATCCATTGCCTTCTCTAATATGCGTGACAGTACCATTGTTTTTAATGGTGCCTAAGACCCACCTGCTTCTTCAATCCTCATCTGTATATGGTCCATATACCTATTCAGATTGCTAAAGATGAATATCTAAATCACATTGCTAAGCGTTTGGGAGAAGACCTTGAACATGCAGTGTAAGAATCAAAATTGAAAGATAAAGTTCTCGGAGGAAAAAAAGTGGAAGTATGAAAGCTGACTGCACTGCATTAAATACATTCAAATTAGCAAACAAGTTAACAGTAGTGAAACTTAAAGAAAAAAAAACTCTGATGTGTTGCACTCACATGACGTTCTCTACTCTTTTTCTAACCACTCTTACAAACTCTTATTCCTATGTCTTTTTCATTTTAGTTGAGATAAACATTTGTATAAATTATATTGTTGCTTATTTTCTTGTAGGTATAAGGAGAATATAGTAATACAGTAGTCTTTGAGCGATAGTCACTTCTTTTAAAGCTTTGAAATTCCGTTCTGGTTGCACGGTTAACATATAAAAAATGAACAACGGTGTTGTATTTGGCGAAAGTTTCAGTTTTCCGAAACTGACACAAAGAACAAGGAATATCTCCGTAATGGTTAACTCTACAAAAAATGTATTTGGACATAGATTGCAGAGATCTACATTTTTGTATACTAAGATTTAATCTATTTCTTACGGTTTACCAGTTATGCAGAATTCATCCAGAGTAAATAGGACTACATAGGCTATAGCCAGAAAACTCAAAATGTATATTTAATTTGTCATAAAAATATCTTAAACATGCCATTTTAATCAAAATCGTTAGAGCCTATTTCAGGAAAATTAATGTTCGAAAAATTTTCCATTTAAAGGGTAGTTTAGGCTGAAGCAATTTTCTTCAAAATCTTTGTGTCGCATCCTTGAAATAAATTATCTAAATTTAAATACCAAATTTGACTTTTCGTTTTTAGTTAC
Source organism: Tenodera sinensis (assembly GCA_030765045.1). Classification (NCBI taxonomy): domain Eukaryota; kingdom Metazoa; phylum Arthropoda; class Insecta; order Mantodea; family Mantidae; genus Tenodera; species Tenodera sinensis. The sequence continues at coordinate 244,608,090 of CM060962.1, forward strand.
GCTGTTCAGACATACACAGACACACTCACACACGCACACACACAAACACACAAACACGCACACACACACCTTTTTCTAAAAAAATGCCTTTTTGAATTCAGGGGGCCTCAAACACATTTCCGGTGCAATCTCGGTATGGAATTTTTGGGTGGAATACAATATTTCCTATACTTACTACCAGACAAGGTAAAAATGTACATCTCATTAAAATACACAATTTATGTCCAAGTAAATTGTTTGTGGGGTTAGCCATTTTGAAGATATTCCTTGTTATTTCTGTGACTAAACATGCTTTTCTTAATAAGTAAAACTATAAGTCCATAAATAAAGAAAATATTGAGGCAATTTGTTCATTACACTATCCTCAATTACCAGAACAAATATCTATATTTATAATACTAACAACCTGTATGTTGTAGATTCCAAGGGTGAGTGAGCGATAGGTATAGACATACAGACAGATATATAGAGAGATAGTAAAATATAGAGATGGAGAGTAAGACAGGGAGGGAAATATGGAGAGAGACGGGGAGTGGATGAGTAGAGAGACAGGGAAAGTGGCGTGGCCGGGGGCGAGGACGAGTTGGAGAGGCTCAGAGGTCGAGGACAATGGCTCCACGGCACCTGAGAGAGAAGGGTAGGGGGCGCTGGGCAGAGGGCGAGTGAGGAGTGGTCGCGACCGAGTGAAGGGTCGAGGGAAAGTGAGAGGGTTGCGGGGGGGCAAGTGAGACGGGTAGATGGATGAGAGGGTGCCAGTGAAAGTGAGAGAGGTCGAGGGCAAGTGAGAAGGGTCGAGGGCAAGTGAGAAGGGTCGAGGGCAAGTGAGAAGGGTCGAGGGCAAGTGAAAGGGGTCGAGTGCAAGGGAGAGGGATCGAGTGCAAGTGAGAGGGGTCGAGTGCAAGTGAAAATGGTCGAGGGTGGCAGGGTGAGAGGGGAGTGAGATGGTTGGAGGGCGAGGGGGTAGATGGGCAAGTGAGAGGAGTCGAGGGTAAGTGAGAGGGGTCGAAGGTAAGTGTGAGGGATCGAGGGTAAGTGAGAGGGTTCGAGGGTTCGAGGGTAAGTGACAAGGTTCGAGAGTAACTGACAGGATTCAAGGGTAAGTGACAGGGTTCGAGGGTGAGAGATTTCGAGGGTCAGAGGGGTCGGTAGTAGGCAAGTGAGAGGAGTCGGTCGAGCGCGAATGAGAGGGGTCGAGCGGGAGTGAAGGAGTGGCATCGGGAGTGGCATCGGGAGTGACCTCGGGAGTGACTGGAAGTGAGTTTGGGAGTGACTTTGGGAATGACTGAGAGTGACTCTAGGAGTGACTTTGGGAGTAACTTTGTGAGTGATTTCGGGAGTGACTTTGGGAGGTGAGAACGGGAGTCACCGGTGTTTACAACGAGAGTCTCAAGCGGAGAGACGTGTGATGGAGGTAATACCGTGGATGAAGTCGGAGGTGACTTCTGAAGGTGACCTCGGGAGCCCCTTCATGAGCAACCTCGTGAATGGGGACTGCTGGAGCGATGAGCCGAGGCCGAGGTGCCATGAGGTCGAAGATGAGAGAAAGCGCCGGCGAGAGTATGGGTGAAGGCGATGGGGAGAGGGAGTGCGTGTGAGAGTGTGAGAGCGTGGGTTTATGTGTACAACATTAACTCAATAGAGGTAAAATAGCAAACGATAGTGTGACGCCGGCCCAGTTGCAGCGCCGCAAACGTTGGTTGGTGCCAGGGTGCCCCGCCCCAATGCTGCGGCGCATAACAAGGGGCTTAAAAGATCAGTTTTGTGTTGTAATATCAGAAAGTGGTTGACATCAGTAGAAGAGAACTGTTTTTTATACAATAATTTAGAAGAAAATAAAGTGAATAAAAAGTAGCTGGAGTGAGTTTGTCATTTTGTCACACTGGTTACGTAGGTGGGATTCGACGAATTGCCGTTTTTCTACATTGCTGTCAGGAACTGTACGTGGATGTTATCATGGAAGAGATGATGAAAGAATTACTAGCCTACTAGTCTAAATCAAGAACCTGAGATCCGGAATTGAAAAAATGAAAAAAAAAAGAAAAATCTGATGTTCTCACGTGACTTTCTCTACTCTTGTACTAATCATTTTTCCTATAACTTCTTCATGTTGGTTGAGGTAAACATTTGTATAAATTATTGTATTGCCTATTTCCTTGTAGATACAAGGGAATATTAGAATACAATAGGCTTTGAGCGATAGTCAAATCTTTCAAACTTTGAGATCCCGCTCTCTTTGCAGGCTTAACATATAAAAAATGAACCACGATGTTCCATTTCACGAGAGTTTTAAGTTCTCCAAAACTGTCACAAATAACAAGGCATATCTCCAAAATGTTTAATTCTACAAAAAAACTTTGTTCACAAATAAATTGTGTGTTTCAAAGTCATACACAGTTTTTGTATAGTAAGACCTTGTCTATCTCTTACGGTTTGCGAGTTATTCAAAAGTCATTCAGAGTAAACAGAACTACATAGGCTATAGCCAGAAAATTCAAAATATACATTTCATTTGTCATGTAAATATCTTAAACATATAGCATTTTAATCAAAATCGTTAGCTATTTTCAACAAAATTATAATTTTCGAAAAAAATTTCCATGTAAAGGGTAGTTTAGCATAAGGCTATTTTGTTTAAAATCCTTGTGTCGCATCCTAGAAAGACATTAAACTTAAATAGCATCATTGGTTTTTAACCGACTTTTCCTTTTCAAGTTAATGCTGTTCACAGGCTGACCGACACACACACTAAAAACCCCGCGCGACAGCCCTCGAAGGGCCAAGGCCTACCGCCCAGCCGCTGCGTCCCCCACCTCTGCCCACTACAGCCGTCATTGGTGAGGTGCAGTACTGGAGGGTGGGACGTGCAGCGCCCCGAGCCCTCCCGGCCAGTTATGCGGTCTTCTCGACCTGGGGCCGCTACTTCTCCATCAAGTAGCTCCTCAATTGGTCCCCCCGGGACCTAACGAGGCTGAGTGCACCCCGTGACAGACCTCCCAGAGGGGATAAAATCCCCATGCTGGTACCGGAGATCGAACCCGGCTCCTCCGCGCCACAGGCAAGCCGACACACACATACACGGACCTTTTTCTAAAAATAATTTTTTGTGGATTCAGGATATCTCAAAACATATTTCCGGTGAAATCTCGACATCGAAGTTTTGGGTGGAATACAATACTTCCTCTACTTAACAGTAGAGAAGGTGAAAATGAACGACTATGTTCCATTTGAGAGAAATAGGTATGAGTTTCACAAAACTCTCACAAATAACCATGAATATCTCCGTAATGTTTCACTCTACAAAAAATTTATTTGGACATAAATTGTGTGTTTCAACAAGATCTACATTTTTTAAGAGTAGGATATGCTCTATCTCTTACGGTGAATCAGTTATGCAAATATCATCCAGGGCAAATAGGACTACATGGGTATAGGTCAGAAAATCCAAGATATACATTTCATTTGTCATAAAAATGTCTCAAACATATGGTACTTTAATCAAAAGTGTTAGAGCCATTTTTAAGAAAATCAAAATTTTCGAACAATTTTTCATGTAAAGGGTAGTTTAGAGTGGAGCAATTTTCTTCAAAACTTCTTGTCGCATCCTCGAAAGTCTTAAATACCAACTTTGGTTTTTCATCCGACTTTTCGTTTTTGAGTTAGTCTGTCCAAAGACTGATAGAATGATGAAAATGAAACTAAATCTAAATTCATTTAAATTAAATTAAAATTTACTCAAATGTTAAGAAATTCTGATACACGTTGTATGTAATATTTGATAGGAACATTTTACAAAAAATCTGATGCGTTGCACTCACATGACTTTCTCTACTCTTGTAATAACCATTCTTACAAACTCTTACTCCTATATCTTCGTGTTAGTTGAGATAAACCTTTCTACAAATTATCTTATTGCTTATTTCCTTATATGTGCAAGGGGGATATTGTGCGATAGTAAAATCTTTTAAAGCCTTGAGATTCTGTTCTCTTTGCACACTTAACATAAAAAATGAACAACGATGTTCCATTGCACGAAAGTTCTAAGTTTTCCGAAATCACACACATGACAAGGAATATCTCCGAAATGGTTCACCTTACAAGAAAATTTATTCAGACGTAAATTGTGTATTTTAGCAAGATCTACATTTGTGTACACTTTGATTTGGTCTATCTCTAACGGTTTGCCAGGTATGCAAAAGTCATCCAGAGTAAATACGACTACAGGGGCTATAGCCAGAAAATTCAATATATACATTTCAGTTTCCATAAAAATATCTCAAACATACGATATTTTAATCAAAAGCGTTAGAGCCATTTTCAAGAAAATCAAAATTTATGAAAAATGTTCAATGTAAAGGGTATTTTCTTCAAAATCTTCGTGTCGCATCCTTGAAAGGCATTAAACTTAAGTACCAGCTTTGGTTTTTAACCGACTTTTCATTTTTGAGTTATGCTGTCCACAGTGACACACAGACACACACACGGACCTTTTTCTAAGTATGCTTTTTTTGGATTCAGGGGGTCTCAAAACATTTATTTCCGGTGAAATCTCGACATCGAATTTTTGGGTGGAAATCAATAGTTCCGCTACTTACCATTAGATAAACTAAAAGGTAGGGGAATTCTAGAGCAGTAAATATGTGTTTTCATGCACTTAAAGCTTTAGTCATTCTTTTTTCCCTTTCAATTTTTTTTAACTCCTACTAGTACAATTCTTAATAGACTTCTTTGAAGTGTTGTTTACATACTTTTAGACAAATGCTTCATAAGACGTCAGATTTCAAGTGCTCTAGATGTAGCAGTTTAATTGTAATTGAATGTTGCTTTTAAAAATTATCAATATTTTTTTTAAATGGCCATTGATGTATTCAATAATTGTTTCTTCAAAACTGTCAGACATAGCCAAACAAAAATACCAGCTTTTGTAGACATGATCAAAAGAAAATATAGTCTGTTTTATTTATAACAAATGGTATTTTATATGAAGCCTTTCTTATACTACAGTAAAATTGCAGCAAGAACCTGCAAGAACTATGTTCCATATAAAATTGAAATTTAGTAGACCAACTAGATATGCTTTGACACAGATGCATACAAATTTTCACATCATGTTGTCAAAACTTGTGGAGTTTAGCAATTCTCACAGGTGCATCCCCTTAAATAAGGAACACGACTGTTCCAAGTGCATGTGTGAAAAATGTACACTACCATCTGAAGAAAAATTAAATTAGCTTTAACGGTTCCGATATTAAAAAACTGATGTCTGATACAGCATTTAAAAACAGTACGAATGAAAAGGAGAAAACACCATGGATATCTTTCTGTGAAGTTATTTCAAAATGCCTTAATCAAACAAAGGATGCTAACCAGGGTGCGAAATCGTTAAATTGGTGGGGAAAGCATGTTAGTAGTGTATGTTTCGCTGTTTGTCTAATTATATAAACTGCCCCCTGGGATATTTTAGAAGGGGGGGGGGGAGAAATTCTGGGTGTAAAATCGTTGGTGGGGGGAGGGATCCTACCCATTTCCCCGGGATTTCGCTCCCTTATCCTAACTACCGAAACACTGTGGTGAATATATATACTATTTTGTTGTTTAACGCCGCTGTCAATTGCCAGGATCACATCAGCGTCGCCGGTGTGCCGGAATTTTGTCCTGCGGGAATTCTTTTAGATGCCAGTAAATCTACTGACATGGAGCTGTCGTTTTTAAGCACACTTAAAACCATCGATCTGGGCCGGATTTGAACGCGCGACCTTGGGATCAGTAGGCCAGCGTCTAACCAACTGAGCCACCCAGACCGACAAGGCATTCCAGGAACATGGTTGCAACATGCAATTCAATATTCCATTTTCTGTTTTGTCATCTAGATTGTTTTCCCCAAAATATAGAGTTTTTGAGCGAATAGCAAGGCAAACTATTTCACAAGAATCTGCAGGAGTTCGAAAGGTGGTATTAGGCAGTGTTGCTAGATTGAGGGATGTTTCCTTCGGCCTAGGTATTTTTCAACTCGAAAGGGAATAAGGGAATTCTTTGGAAATCAAGGGATTTTTCATGTAAAATTTTGAAATTTAAGAATTCAAATTCATTTACCTATGCACTTGTGCTTTTAACTAATAATTTTCCTGGTTAGACGTTTCAACATTAAATGAACATATTACTCCATTAACCGTTTCTGCAATATACGTTAACTAACACCAGTGACAACAATCGCGAAAAAAATGTAGCGTTTTTTACTCGTATAACCCCACATCTGCAAGTTATTGCAATGCAACAATGAGCCGCAAGGTTGTTGTTTATACTCTGTTCATCAAGAGATTAGAGGAGATATAAACAAAGCACCGGTTTGTATCACTCCGCGGCCACGTGTTTCCACAATGGCGCAACACAGTTACCTACCGCTACGCGTAGGTACAATATGCATTTTACACTACTAAAAGGATATATTTACTTGATCCAAATAACATATAGCACGTGGAAATTAACTGCTACTTACGTCTTCTCTGTCCACAATAACACTTTTTCATTTCCTGCTCACAATCTCGAAACCAATCTCCAGAAGCAGCTTTTGGAGGGAAGTTCGTTTTAAGTCTGGAAGATCGGGATCAGAGTTAACTGCCAACAGCACTTTGTTTAAGGTGGAGGTTCATTGTTAACAAAGAATTGGTGAAATTTTCGACGGATTGCAGATCTCACACTCACAAATTCGTCGCAAACTACTCCACCATTTATCTGGCATGTGGTCGCTTTTAACCGGTATCTTCACCAACTGACGATTTTTCGTTGTGTGTACTGTAAATACTTGCAACTGACACACCGGTAAACTCGGATGTTAATTTCATCACGTCTTCGATAGCCAGTTCGGGATATTTCTCGCAGAACTTGTTAAATACGTTCAATATTGTTGTCTTTTAACCACTTCAAAACGGGTTTCCGTGCTTATGTTTTACAACACTCACTTGTTCCGCCATGTTACTCTCATACTGAATAATGCGCGCGCAGAATGAATTAGGCTGGTTACAGATTCACTTAACTCCGTATTCTTACACTTTAACTATGCTTAGTACACTTAGTTCATGCTTTAGCAAACATTAAGTGACATTTCAGACCTCAGTAAGAGTATTTCTTCAAGGGACTATTTACACGGCGAAAGCGTCAAGAGGGCGCGCTGTGGTCAAAACGCACGTGGCTTTGTTTACGTCTCCTCTAATCTCTAGATGAACAGAGTATACGTCTGTGTACTAGTTAATCGCAACTGTGTGTGTGTTTGTGTGTGTGTGGGGGGGGGGGGTGTGGGTGCGCACGCGTGCGTTAGCCAAAAAAGATACGGGAAAGAACAGAGGAACTTATTAAAGCTGAAAAATTTTGACGGAGAAAAACGTTTATCGATGCCTGGTACCCAAAATTAAAGGGTAGGCTAAGTAAATCTAAGAACCCCTTTAAAGCTAAATGTATGTGTTCCAAAAAGGAACTCCAGGCAGGAAAAAATGAACCAGATAAACATAGTAAGATGTCTTTACACCAGAAAAATATATTACAGATAAATAATATCCCAAATATAAACAGTATGTTTTCGACAAAACCAGTTGATGATAAACTAGTGGTTAAAGCAACAGAACTTAAATTTGTATTGGATAGAATTGAGCACGATAGAAGCTTCAATTCCATGAATTACTTCAGTGAATTACATCAGAGTGCATTGCTAGACTCCACCACTGCGCGTGATACGAAACTTAAACGTACGAAAATTAAGTTTCTAATTACAATTGATCAGAGGAAAAGAATGGAGAATCCTTGGAAGGAAAAGTATATTTAGTTTTGATTGACGAAATTAAAGTTTAAGAAGCATTGTCACGAAGTCTGCTGGGGACGATGACCTTTCCATGTTGCAGTTTTGTCTTAGGCTATGTTCAAATTAAAGACACTATACCGCAGAACCTTTTTATGTGTTCTAATACTGTCTATCAAAGCATGGCCTGTGTATTGAAAACATTTTTGGTTACTGTTGCAATGTCATGATGGACCAACACAATTCTTTTGTACCTCGTTTCTAAAGGAAAATGATGAAATTGTTATTACTTTCCGTACTACGTATAGTAAAGTGGAAGAAGTATTGTATTCCACCCAAAATTTCGATGTCGAGATTTCAGCGGAAATATATGTTTTGAGCCCCCCTTAATCCAATAAAAGCATTTTTAGAAAAAGGTCCGTGTGTGTGCGTGTGTCTTTGCCTGTCTGTCAGTCATTGGACAGCATAGCTCAAAAACGAAAAGTCGATTAAAAACCAAGGTTGATATTTAAGTTTAATGTATTTCAAGGATGCGACACGAAGATTTTGATGAAAATTCTTCCACCCTAAACTAACCTTTATATGGAAACTTTTTCGTAAATTTTGATTCTCTTGAAAATGGCTAACGATTTTGATTAAATGACATTTGTTTAAGATATTTTAATGAAACATGAAATGTATGTTTTAAATCTTCTGGCTATAGTCTATCTAGTCTTGTTTACTCTGGATGACCTTAGAATAACTGGTAAATTGTAAGATAGACAAAATCTTACTATACAAAAATGTAGACCTCGCTAAAGCACACAATCTATGTCTGGATAAATTCTGTTGTAGAGTGAACTATTTCGGAGATATTCCTTGTTATTTGTGTCGGTTTCGGAAAACAAACTTTCGTCAAATGCAACATTGTTGTTCATTTATATATATTAACCGTGCAAAGAGAACGGAATCCCAAAGCTTTAAAAGATTTAATTATCGCTCAAAGTCTACTGTATTCCCATATTCCCTTTGCACCTACAAGGAAATAAGCAATAAGATAATTTCTGCAAAAGTTTATCTCAACTAACACGAAGAAGATATAGGAATAAGAGTTTGTAACAATGGTTAGTACAAGAGTAGAGAAGGTCATGCAAGTACAGCACATCAGATTTTCTAAAAATGATTTCTATGGATTCATGGAGTTTCAAAACTGTCCAGTGAAATCTTTCTAATGAATGTTTGGGTATATTACAGTGCTTCCAGTACTCACTATAGATCAAAGGAAGGCATTGGCATCTGTGGTGTAAGATCTTTTATTTAACATTTATATGTATGCTTTCCTATAAGCAACTCTGGGTAGCAAAGAAAACCTTCAAGTTTGTGTAAACTACAAAAACTAAATAATCTAAAGCTTTACTTAAAATAAGTAAAACATGATACATACGGTCAAACCTTCACTGTGTCCGAAAATATATGCTGAAAAATCTTATGTGTTTCACTCATATGACGTTCTCTACTCTTGTACTAGCTATTCTTATAAGCACTTATTCCTCTATCTTCTTCGTATTAGTCGAGATAAACATCTACAGAAATTATCTTATTGCTGATTTTCTTGTAGGTGCAATTGGAATATGGGAATACAGTAGGCTTTGAGCGATAGTCAAATCTTTTAAGACTTTGAAGTTCCGTTCTCTTTGCGCAGTCAAAAATAAAGTGAATAACGACTTCCACTTGAGAAAAGTTTTAAGTATTGCTAAACTCAGACAAAAATAACAAGTAATATCTCCGAAATGGTTCGCTCCACAAAAAAATGCATTTGAGCATAACTTGTGTGTTTTAAAGAGATCTACATTTTTGTATAATAAGATTTGGTCTATTTCATATGTTTTACCAGTTTTGCAAACGTCATCAAAATTAAACAGGACTATGTAGGCTATAGCCAAAAATTCAAAATATACACTTTATTTACCATAAAAATATCTTAAACATATTGGCATTTTAGTAGAAATCGTTGGAGCTGTTTTTGAGAAAATCAAATTTTCCTTGTAAAGGATAGTTTAAGGTGGAACAATTATCTTCGAAATCTTCGTGTCGGAGAGATATATTCAACTTACATACCAACTTTGGTTTAAGAGGTGGGATCAGGTCTGAAAAATTCTATTCGGGATCTGAATCACAGCAATTTAATGTCCTACTGGGAAGTTGGCGATGGTAGCGTAGTGGTTAGAGCAGCCGCTCAATAAGTGGAAGATCCATGGTTCAAATCCCAGCACCTAAAGCGGCAGTAAAAATTGACAGAAGTTGTGCAACCGAAGGTGGAGAGCTGGAACACGAATTTTGGTTGTACACTGTCTGGTTACGAGCTTATTCTCACACAATAGATGTGTGAAAGCTCTGAACTCCATTTCAGTCGCCATCTATGGAGATTTCAATTGCTAGAAGGGACATTAAACACGTTCAAAAATAAAAGAAGTTAAAACATTTGCACGAAGTCTGAAGTGCATGCATCGTGAGCTACAGTGTGAAAGGACGACAAATTAAAAAAACAAATTCGAGTAATACTAATCTCCAAGGATACAGCTTCCTACGTCACTTTTTCTGCTTTAAATACTTATTCTTTTGTTTTTTCTATTCTCTTATTATGCAGACCATCCCATTATGTCACAAAATATCTCCACCACAAAAAAACTGTCAGTTTTATATTTAATTTCCCGTTTGCCTTAATTATCATCAATTCTCTTTGTTTCTCGTTTCCCTTTTTCATAACACTCGTGATCCGCACGAGGTATGAGATCACGTCTGAATCCTGCTGGATCAATACAACAAACAGAACCCACTTCAGTCGCATGCCATGTACAAAGAGCATCGCTATGTGTTTTGCATACACAAAACCTCCTGCTTTCTTTTCTCGCTTTTGTCAACTGGATCGCTGGCATTTTCTGCATTACCTCAGGGTTTATACTATCCCACATCAAGGCAGAGCAAAATATGAATATTATACAACGCTTCCTCATATTTTCTTTTTCTCGTCTATAATGCAGCTCATACTATATTGTGTAAATCATGTTGCCCTTCCTGAAGTTTAATAGAAGTGCCATATCGTTTTTGTTTTTATTTTATTTTTTTCTCTTTTCTCAACCTACACCTGGAAAGATACATTATTATCTTTAACACAAAACTTGAGAAATATATATTTCGGTCCAACTGAGTAAATAATAGGTATTATAAAAATGCACGTATATGGTAGGAAGAAGGGGCAGCCAGTGTATGAAACTTTGTATTTACACCTATTATTTTTAGAAATGTAGGCAAACTTTTTGGAGAACTGCCAAAATTTAACCGATACATTCTTTGAAAAAATGCTACTTCTCACTTCTAAAAGAATAACTAACGAGTTTGACTACTTAAAATGCAAGCACCAGAATCATATTGGGTAGTTTGAGTAAACTTCTGTTTATAAATCACCATCCATAAAGTGTAAACACAGGATATATCAATGTACTATAGAGCAGGCCATGTTGAAATCATAATCCCTTAACGTTCGTCACAAGGCAACGATTATCCCATATAGGCTAATAATTATATGTCAGACAGATAGAAGCTGTAAGTGACTTTTCTTTCCATCAAAGTGCTGTAATGGAGTATCCCTTTAAAAAGGAAATCTAATAATTTATAATTTTGGAGTTCTGTATGGTACATTAGCTAATTATACTGACTTTTGTATGGCTGAGCACACACAAAGAAACTATAGGAACATCCCTCCTTGCGTTAGTCAACGTTTAGGTCTAAAACATGTTTCCACTCTTCAGCAGGACACTGAATTTCTAGTAGAGGCAGACAGCATCCCCTTCTAGCAGATGTCTACAAAAATTAAAAGTAATTCCAATTTCCCTGGATCGAACCGCTCAGCCTTGCGTCGGCTCTTTGTTGGCAGGTAAGAAGTAGCTTTACAGATTGTGTCGTTTCACATTTCCATCTACAAACGGCGGAAAATAATTCTCTAAGGTCGCATATTGGGATTGAATGTACGAGATAGTTTAGGTATGTTGTGGCCTACTTGATGATACATTACATAGCCAGTAGTATTAAGACATCCTCAAAAATGCCCCTTCTGTAAGAAGTAGATATCCCATTGGAATGACTGAACGATGTCCACACAAGCCAGCACATTTCAAACTGGTTCTCGCAAAGACAGGATGTCGCAGTGCTTGATTGGATTCCATATTCACCAGACATGAATCTCATTGAAAATATGTGGCCGGAGGCGAAGAAAGTTTTGGAGTTAAATTGTCCTGCAAGACAATGCAAGATGAAAGAAATTTTGTGGGGTAAATACGGGAAGAAACATCTTCATAGGAAACAACCTCTCGTGAAAATTGTATTAGCTATTTGATACCAACCATGCACCATAAAATGAGGGCAGTAATAGAAGCAGAGGTTTACAGACCGGATATTATCTTAATTTCTATCTTTATTATTTTGCTTTTACATTTAGGAATACAATACCTATGTGCATATATTTGTTATATTTTGTTTGAAACGAAAAGGAGAGTGTATTTTTACGTGAAAGTATAAACATGTTGAAATAAAATAAGCCTCAGCATTTAAAAACTATGTTACTATGTGCGTAATAAGTATTGCGCTATTCTATCATAAACTAGAGCGAGTATGAAAAGAATTTCAGAGAACATTCGCAGACGATTACACTACCCAACAAAATGGTATATTACTTTCTGAATCTGGCATGAAAACAGCTAATCTTTATGCTTTCAGATGTGCTGATAACGAAAATGTTAGTGGAAGTAGCTATACATACACTATATATAAGTTTATGCATGTATTTACCTCCCTCGAAGGAAGGTCACTGAAGGCACAACGGCTTTGCCTGGCGTATGAAGTTTTCTGCTGGCCATTCCCTGGTTAGCGTCCAGCAGTAGTTGACTAACATTGATAGACTTCACTTTTCCAAGTATCTCATTTTCACGTCCAAAATTTGCTGGTGGAAGCGTTCCCCGTGCTCTTCTATTACACCCCCAGTTGTAGGAAAGAAATCAAAGTGGGAATCTAAGAAATGTAACTTTAAGGAAATGGATTTGCCACTATATCATTATAGTTTTCTGTCCTCTTGTTTCCTAGAAAGTTTGTTAACATTTTAACTAAGAGATCCCAATCTAACTTTTCATCACCTTTCAATATAGTGTTGAAATGCTCATCTTTGTACAGTTTACATATCTATGGATCCACAGAAATTCCCTCGTTTATTTTCACCTAAGACATGGAAATTTCTCGAGGAAATAAAGAAATCCACCATTTTGTGCAATGCCTTAACAAAGTTTTTCATTGGGCCCAATTTATATGAAGAGTAGGAAGAATTATATTATTGGATTTGGCAAGTACTGCGTGTATGAAATTGTGAGATTCTGGTTCAAGTGATTCACGTAGAGGCCAATCTTTCTTTCTTCCAGCACACGACCAGAACACAGCTTATAACAGACTGAAACTACGCTTAAATGAAACATGCTCCACGCTTCCCTTCCTCCTCCCCTTTCCCCTGTTGCTATGAGCCCGGGCTAAAAACAACAACAAAATACACATACGACTATTGTTGCCTGAAACTTCATCACTCTGTCTACAACAAGCGAGACTTCAAAGCCTATATGGGAAAGAATTGATAGTGAATGCTAATCAAATATAATTATAATTAAATATAATTATAATGAAGTATAATTAAATGCACCTCTTTAACTTGAAAACGAGAGAAAATTCGAGTTTTTGACTGTCGTTTTCGTTATCAGCGTGGTCGATATAGTTAAACATTTATTTCATATGAGTCATATTTTCACTGTTGGCTAGTGCTACGAGTATTTCTGGAGCTAACATCTAAAAGTGTGATTATTTTTATCTTACTTATTTTTTGTTTTAATCAAAAACTGTTTAAAAATCGGATGTGTTGCACTAACGTGACTTTCTCTACTCTTGTACTAACCATTCTTACAAACTCTTGTCCATCTTCTTCGTGTTAGATGAAATAAACACACGCAGAAATTATTTTACTGCTTATTTCCCTGTAGGTGTAAGAAGAATATTGGAATAAGATAGGCTTTGAGCGAAAGTCCAATCTTTTAAAGCTTAGAGATTCCTCTCTCTCTCACTCTCTCTCTCTCTCTCTCTCTCTCTCTCTCTCTCTCTCTCCCTCTCTTTGCATTGCTAAAATATAAAAAAATGAACAACGACGTTACATTTTAAGTTTTCCGAAACTGACGGTAACAAGGAATATCTCCGAAATGTTTCACTCTACAAAAAAAAAAAATTCTTTGGACATAGATTGTGTGTTTTAGTGAGACCTACATTTTTGTATAGTAAGATTTAGTCTATCTCTTAGGGTTTACGAGTTATTCAAAAGTCATCCATAGTAAATAGGACTACATATGCTATAGCCAGAAATTTCAAAATATACTTTTCAGTTGTCATAAAATATCTTAAACATGTAATTTTAATTAATGTCATTTGTTAGAGACATTTTCAACAAAGTCAAAATTTTCAAAAAAATGTTCCATGTAAAGGTTACTTTGGGGTGGAGGAATTTTCTTCAAAATCTTCGTGTCGCATCCTTGAAACACATGAAACTTCAATACTAACTTTGGTCTTTAACCGACTTTTCGTTTTTGAGTTATGCTGCCCATAGACTGACACACATATACTGGCACACACACACACACACACACACACACACACACACACACACACAAACACACACACACACACAGAGACCTTTTTTCTAAGAAAGCTTATTTTTGGATTCAGGGGGCCTCAAAACATACATTTCCGGTGAAGTCTCGAATTTTTGGGTGGAATACAATTTACTATACGTAGTAGAGAAAGTAAAAAGTTCATATCACCTTAGCCAGCTCAGGACATCACAAGTTTCATATCCAAATTGTTTAATGTACTGTTTAATTTCCACAGACTTTTTCGGAAACTGCACATCAGAACATTTGCAAACTACGCGCCAAATACATTTATAATCCCTAAAACGTTCCTTAACCTACACCATTATTAGATGAGTTTAATTAGTGCGTTTCTAAAACGCTACAATTAAACTCTGAGCACCGGAGTTTAAATCATCCGAATAGTTTAATGGGAAAAGGAATGGTATAGTGATCGAATTCTAAGTCCATTCACTAATCTCACAGCTTTTTTGTAAATTTTATGGCATGTTTATGCATAATACGGCAACGCTGGGATTAATGGATAGCTTGCTATACTTCAAACACAGAATTGCCTATCTGGTTAGTTTACAGGCAGAAGTGACTGCTGATTTATTGGCGGTTGTTGCCCCCGAGGTAGGTACCGTTACTCATTACTTGAACAATTCGTTGTGTGTCCCTAATACGTTGTATCGCCTGCTGCGTATCCTCTGCGCCTTTCTCTGCAAATAGCGTTTCGGGCCTTGAAACGAATTAATGGTATAATACTGCAACAAAACGACAAAAATCCTGTCCTGTTACTTTATTGTCTTCTAAAATTCTATAGCAAATACACTTTTACTCTCGTCGTAACCACAGTTTACAGTGCTCCGTGCTATCACAACCTAACTTGCCGTAACCTTGTTCAGACTTTCCAGTCTTTTTCTTCACTTCCTCAGTCTCTCATACTCTAACTACGACGTTCGTTGAAATCTTATAGCGTACGCGGCGTACCACACACGCGCGCGCGCGCACACACACAGCTATCTCGCACTCACCGGCTCACGTCCGTAACTCTTAACCCTAAAACTAAAACTCACTCACTCCTGTTCGCTGCCTCGCGTCCTTTTATAGAGGGGCTGACGTAACACGGACCTTTCGAGAAGTTATCCACATACACGCACCGCGATAAGTCAGCTAGAAGTCTCGAGAAGGCACTAAAAGGTCCCTTTTGCTTCTGCCGCTTCCATTGTTACAGTCACGTACACACAAACAATTGCGCCAGGCAGCCTGACCTTGAACGCCTTTAGTTTCTCACCGGCCCGACATGTGGTATAAAGTAGCCCGGTTCCGTCAGTCCATTGTTATGCGCCGAGCAATACAGCCTCGAAGAAATAAAGAGCCTAGCCCTCAGAGTACGAGAGTGCCTTATTGATAGTGAGGCTGGTCACGCTGGTGATAACCTCATGCCATTAGAATTAGGTTAGTATGATTTTGTGTTTAGATAACATTAAAATTATTTGTTTCTCATTTATTATTATCGCTTAAATAATAGCAATGTTGCGACTGGAACAAATTTTAAACTACAATAATTTAAAACAATTAAAACATTGATTAGCCCGCCTCCGCAGCGCAGTGGTAGCACACCTGCCTCTGGCATGGTGGACCCAGATAAGGAACTTTTCCCCCGCTGGGAGGTCTGGTGCGGGGTGCAATTAGCCCCTGGGGGCCAATTGAGTAGCTATCCTGATAGAAAGGTAGCGAGCTCCCTTAAAACGACAAGTAATCTCCTTAGGGTCGGGAGTCGGCAAGCTGACCCCCGCTACACCATGCTGCACTCCTCCATGACCTTGGCTGCGGCTGGAGGACCCATTATCCCCTTTGCTGCTGTTTGTTTGTTTGTTTCTTTCTTTTTTGTTCCTTTATATAATGAGTTTTATGTGCTCATTCTGTATACTCATTGACAATGTGTTGTACATCACAATTGATATGTTCAATGTTCACCAGCCTCCATGGCTGCTTGTGAACTCGCTGAACGCAATCTAATCTAATCTAATCTAATCCACTGTGAACTCAAAACTGTCGACAGGTAATTTCCCAACACAACACAACCATACAACGTTGTATAAACGTTGCGGATATACAAATGACTAATTGACTATACAGTTTTAACAAGTATCCGTGTATATACTTAAATTGTTTATTTCTATGCTTTGTTATTTATATATTTCTCACTTGTTTAAAAAACAAAAAACTATGCTACACTTTTTTGGAGCGAACAGGCACTCATGCTAGGCACCTTTGCCCGACCACTGGCGGGACTCGAACTCGTGGCTCTATTAAAGATACTGACTTGAAATTTTTACTGTACCTATATGGTCATTTACTTTCACTACTGAGCTAGCCTTATTTAGAAATGTAAAATTTAATGTGATTAAAAATAAAAATAACTTATAAAAATGTATGTATATAATTTGCGTCATTACATATGCAACATTTTTTCTACTCCTCACTTTTATGGTATGTATATTTCCTTAAATTCGCAAATAAAATCATCCATTAACTACCACAGAAAAAATAAGATAGCTGTAGAGTCAAAGCTTATGAAGAAAACTGCACAAAAGTATGAGGCAGAAAACTTTTTGTTAGAAAACATCGTCACAGTTATACCACTTTTGCATAAAATATTTTAAATTTAACCTAAATATTATACACTTATTAAATGTGGAAGCATTTATTCGCTAAACACCCCAAGTTTCATTTAATTCTGGCTAATTTTGGCAGGATATGCAGCTAACAGTGTTGAGCGTAATTTGAAGTGTGAAAACTGTAGGAACAATTTATGCTCTGAACGCAGAATGGATTTTGATGTTCAAAGTTCTGAAATTAGTTCTTATTTAAGGGTAGTCGATAGGGGAGGGCTGAAGTAGCCATCACAGTTCACCTATGATATAATGGCATTCATCTTCAGTATATTTCAGTGCTTAATTTCTGAGACATATGAACAAGAATTTCTTAAAGTAGAAAGCCAGAGAAACTTAATTCTACATCTAGGTGCTGAGACATGTGACATTAATAATATCAGTGTTGACTATAATGCTAGTGATTGCTAGTTACCGGGTGCTATTTTGACGAGGAAAATAAAAGTAATAAGCAACATCCTCTTGAAAAACTACTGCATTATTAAGCAAGACAGTTTGGTATTTTCTACAGGCAAAAAAAAGAAACAGGAGATATATTCGCATTGAGAAGGTAAGAAGCATGCTCTGCCATTAACAACTATGCAAAGCATGTTTTCCGCTAATATACTAAGACACAATAACTTTTAGTACGAAATGTGGAAATATAAATGAATGCAAGCTTCTTCCAGCGCAGAAATGCTGTAAAACCTGTGATTATTCCGTATGAATTGCTTGGAACGTCAGCCTCGCGTTGTGACGTCACGAATTGCATATCTGGGCCTGTTACTTAGAGATGGCCTTGCTATACATCAAGTTATTCGTTGTTCTAGTAAACAAGATAACAAGCGATCGCAGCGCTCGACAACCAAGGTCAATACGCCTGATCGTTTTGCCACAGTACACATGTGTATGGAAAAATCTGATGTGTTGCATTCACATGAATTTCTCTACACTTGTACTAACCATTCTTGCAAACTCCTATTGCTATGTCATCTTCGTGTTAGTTGAGATAAACATTTGCAGAAATTATCTTATTGCTTAATTTCTTTGCTTATTGTCATTTAGGAGCAAGGGGAATATGAGAATACAGTAGGCTTTGAGCGATAGTAAAATCTTTTAAACCTTTCAAATTCCGTACTCTTTGCACGCCTAACGCATAACAAAATGAATAGCGATGTCCCATTTGACAGAAGTGTAAATTCTCCAGAATTTATACAAATAACAAGAATATCTCCGAAATGGTTCACTCTAAAAAAATATTTATTTGGACATAAATTGTGCTTTAGTAGGATCTAGATTTTTATAGTAAGATTTTGGCAATATCTTACGGTTTACGAGCTATTTAAAAGTCATCATAGCCAGAACATTCAAGATATACATTTCATTTGTTATAAAAATATCTCAAAAGTATGGCATTTTAATAAAAATTGTTTGAGCCATTTTCAAGGGAAAAAAAATTTTCGAAAAAATTTCCATGTAAAGGTTAGTTTAAGGTATGCAACTTTTTTTCAAAATCTTCGTGTCACATCTTTGAAAGACATTACACTTAAATACCAACTTTGGTTTTTAACCGACTTTTCGTTTTTGAGTTATGCTGTCTAAAGCGTGATAGACACACACACGGACGTTTTTCTGAAAATGTTTTTTTTTATTCACGGGGCCTCAAAACATATTTCCGGTGAAATCGAATTTTTGGGTGGAATGCAATGCTTCTTCTACTTTACTATACGTAGTAGAGAAGGTAATAAGTATTATTGCTGCAATATTAGGTGCTGCTTTCTGTGAACTTCGGCATAGTGGAACATATCACAGCCAGAATATTTATTGCTCTTTCAGCCACAAGCCACAAGTTTCATCATATTTTGGTAAGAAAGCCTTTATACACTGATTAAGGCTTGAGTCAGAGAGTGATTTATAGTAGCTTTATGTTAATAATGAAAAATTATCAGTATTTAATTAAGTGCAATCAACCGCGGTTCGTTTTTATCGACGGATAACTTTTATTACTACCTACCGCCTGAGAGTTTTGTGCCTATAATGAGCTTTAAATTATGGTGACAGTATATCCGTGTATTTGAACTGTCACATGACATTTCAACCATTTAATAGGAAATACACGGTTATGTTCTCTCTCACACGGGAGGGCAGAAAGTAATCTAAATTCAATAATTATTATGTCCTAATAAATTGCACTTAATGATTGCATTTATTTCAAATAAGTAAAACCATGGGACAATTAGACCGCTAATATCACAATTATTAAATTTTTGGTTTTGGTAGGGGAATTGGCATTGCTGAAATGTTAATTTTAGATCACTTAGCGATTAAAAAGTACGAATTTTAAATGAATTTCACATTTTACGCAACATTGCTCATAAATGTACAGATACTATATCGAATAGTCAATATAGGTACACCAGGTGGCCCACCGCAAGTAGATAACCCTTCGTGCGTTAAAAGGGTTGCAGAAGTTCACGGCTGAAGAGAGGCCAGAGGCGTTGCTGCTTCTTAGCGAGACCTGAGGCGGGAGGCAATTGAACCGGCGTGTGTACTTCGTGATAATAGACAAAAACAGTATACACGACCGAGAAAGTCTCATTCTCCTTACAGGATCTTTATTTTCCAGGGAATAAACTCACTCCTGTATATGCCACTATCGTCTAACATTTGAATTAGATTCTTATTACTTTTATTATATCAATAGCAATAACAACAGTAATAATAAACATACTAATAGAAATAATAATAAATAATAATTAGCATTAATAAATTAACCCTTTTAACGCACGAAGGGTGGGGCTGGCTCTTGTGGCCCACCTGGTATAGCTCTGAAAAGGAAGAAAAAGTCAATTAAACAAGTTATTTTAACTTTTTAACTATTTTATTTCGCAAAATTTTACAATCAGATATGGCCTCGCATTCACCGATTTATGCCAATGCACTTAAAAGACTCTTGCAATTACAGAAGCTCAAACTATAGCCTGCAAAATTATATCTCTGTTTGCCACGGAGCTTCTAGCTTATGGGGGGCCATAATGACCTAGTTGTCGACGGGCCCGTAAACCCCACTACTCACTCACTCACTCTAGCTTATGGGAAGCTTTCTCCATAGAAGCAACACCAACGTTACATTATTAAGATATCTCCTTTGAGCGTACCACAAGAAAAGAAGTATAAAAGTTTAGAAAATATTTTTCCGGACACGTTGACGGACACGACAAAGCACATCATATTGGAGGCAAACAATTGACATAGCGTTCAGTTTTTCTTGGAACAACAGTTATCTTGTTGAACGAAGATAACGTGTTGCATCGTTTTAACCCATTTAGTGGGATCATTACATGGTTTAACAAATTCACAATCTTGGTATCCTGTTGAATCACATGCACTAGAATTATTGTTATGGACAGAGTCACCCCTACTGCCTACTGCTACCTCCATCCGTATCACTGCACTGAACCTGTTTCCGTTAATTCCTTACTCGAATTTGTGTTAACTGCAGCACCATCAGCGTCTTCGATTTGAAAGAAACTGTCAAATCCTTTACCCTTTCCATTAAACATACTATTTTTTCCTTGCTTTACTTTAGCATTTCTACTTTCTCAACTACGTATAGTAAAGTAGAGGAAGTATTGTATTCCACCCAAAGATTCAATGCCGAGATGTCATCGGAAATATGTTTTGAGGCCCTCTGCAATCCAAAAAAATCTGATGTGTTGCACTCACATGACTTTCTCTACTCTTGTACTAACCACTCTTACAAACTCTTATTCCTATATCTTCTTCGTGTTAGTTAAGATAAACATTTGTACAACTTATCTTATTGCTTATTTACTTGTAGGTTATAAGTATTATTTCCAACACCCATAGGAGACACTCATGCAAAGATATTTTCAGAAGATTAAACATATTAACCTTACCCAGTATGTATATATTCTCGATCCTAAAATTCTTTATATGCAATCGATCCTTATTCACAACAAACAAAGAAATTCATGGAATAAACACTAGACAGAAGAGTAATATCCATCATCCCAGTGCAAAACTTTCTTGCTTCCAGAAAGGTGTATATTGTGAAACCATAATAATAACCTTAAGGAAAAAGTTGACAATTTCAATGCTTTTAAAACACCTGCTAAAGAGTACCTATGTTCAAAATCATTTTATTCTGTACAAGATTATCTGAATGACCAATTATCCTATTAATTCCTATGTAAGCTCAGTTTATTCTATATTTGAATTACAAACTTGATGTATGTCTATGTAACTTTGTTGCTTATGTAGCCTTATAAATAGTTTCTATCTCATTTTATTTTGAATATGATTATTTAAATGGCAAATTATCCTGGTAATGCTTATACAGTTTTTTAAGTAGTTTCTAACTCATTTTATTGTGTACAGGATTATTTAAATGACAAATTATTCCTGTTAATGCTTA
Source organism: Tenodera sinensis (assembly GCA_030765045.1). Taxonomy (NCBI): domain Eukaryota; kingdom Metazoa; phylum Arthropoda; class Insecta; order Mantodea; family Mantidae; genus Tenodera; species Tenodera sinensis. The sequence goes on from CM060962.1 coordinate 244,629,660, forward strand.
TGTAGCTTTACAAGTAGTTTCTATCTCATTTTATTCTGTATAAGGTTATTTAAATGACAAATTATTCGAGTTAATGCTTTGATACCGAAATTTAGATTTCAAATCGAACGGGCTTTTGATAGACACGTTTTAATTTAATTGCCGGATGTGAGATTTGCGATATGTGCTGAGTAATAACATATATAGATAATAGAGTAGGAAGTGTTGTAAGGTGAGCAAGATATGAGTAAATAATAGTCGTTAAATTTGTAGGATAAACGCATTATTGGTTTGAAATTAACGAGTCATGACGTCATACTACATAGTTTGGAATCAGTCAAAATTCAGGTCTGCCAACCTTAAAAGTCGCGCGATATATTTAATAAAATATAAAGTAAACATCGTTTAATCATAAAAAGGTAATTAGATATTCGGAATTCAAAAAAGAACCTGTTATAATAGAAAGGGACATTTATAAATTGGGAAAAGAAATAAAATAGCATTTTGGATACGAGGCTTTCTTTTGGATGACGTCATGACATTTAAAATTGGAGAGAACGTTTTCTTAGCGTGGGTAAGCCAGAAAGCGTCACTACTCAGCCCAGACCAGTACGGCCCGTTGTGGTGTGCAGACGTGAGTGCGATTCCTCTGCGTGTAGAAAATCGGCATAACTCCCGAAAGTATATAAGAAGTAATAAACAATATACAAAAGTTTTTCTTGGGGTAATCTATAACACCTACGCATACCCGAGATAAAGAAAGAGATCTCATCCTGACTAGCCGGAGCGAACCAAATCAAAGGGCGACACAACGTGACCAACGACATTCCGCCACAAATGGCGACACAACGAGAACCCAACGACATTCCGCCACAAATGGCGACCCAACGTGTGGCGTCGAGAGAATAGACCAACCCCAAGACGACCAAGCCAGCATCGAACCAGCAGACAAGAAGGTGCCCAGCGTGTCAACATCTGTGAAACGTGTAGTGAACAAGTTTAAGTGCAGTTAAAAAAAAAATAGTAATAGTGAAAATAATAGTGAAAATTGTGAAATATTGGTGAGTAGAAAAACACATGTAAATAGCTTAGAAATGGAAGACAGTGATAGCGATTTTCTAGGTTTTGAGAGTCCGGAAATTGAGAAAAGTGTAGTTAGGATGGAAGAATATAATCAAAATATAATCGGTAGCAGAATATGCCAAGAAGTAGAAGATCAGAACGTTAAAGAAACACCTAGAGGTAGCTCAGAAATGTTTAGTAGTAATTCATAAAGGCCAGCGATTATGTCAGGAATAGAGAATATGTTTCAAAAGATAATGGAAAAGATAGATGAAACTAGTAAAGAATTAAGAACTGAGTTAGGACAGAAATTAGAGAAGGGACAACAGGAATTGGGAATGCAATTGGAAAATCAGAAGAGAGCTTTAGAAACCTTTAGGGAAGAAGTTAGGGAGGAAATTAATAAAGTTAGTAGTGAAGTCAAAGAAAATAGAGAACAGGTTAAGGGAGAATTAGAGACAATAAGGCAAGAAGTAAAGAATTCTGAAAAGAAATTAGGTCAACAAGTTAGTGAAAAATTAGATAAAGAAAGGGAAAGAGTAACATATAAATTAGACAAACAAAGGGAAGAGGTAGTACAAAGGTTAGATAAAGACAGGGAAGAAATTAGAGAAGAGCTACAGGGGTGTAAAGTTAGAATGGAAAGATCTGATGTAGAAAGTGCAAGGCAGGCTAGAAATTTGGAGGATGTTACAGACCAAATAAAAGGGGTAGTAACAGAAATTACTCAGGTAAAAGAGGCCTTAGAAAATTTGAAATTAAATGAAAATGCATGTAATCACAACAATCTTAATAATGAAGCTGCAAGAAACGAGGCAATACCAGGTGTATCAGCTGACATTTCGATGCAAAATAGAGTTAACAGTAATTCCCATTCTGATCTCAGAAATAGTTCAGGGACAGGTGACAATTCAAATTTACATTGGCCTAACCACGTCTTAAATGAAATGACACCTCCAGTTTTTGAAAATGAAGATTCAGATGATCCTAAAGCCTTTTTAGAAGGGTTACAAGAGTACTTTACGGTGAAACGTATACCGGAGGAGTACAAGATGCTGATAGTAAGAAAATGCCTAAAGGGTAATGCTGCCAATTGGCTAGGCCTTTCTATGGGTAACAATAATGATTACAGGACCTTTAGGAACATCTTTTTAACCAGATATTGGGGAGCTAGTAGGCAGGCTAATATTAGAGTTGAATTAAGCAATGGAAAGTTTAATCCTAGATCGGAGGAATCGATGGTCAACTATTTTATGAGAATAGCGAGAAAGTCGAAGATGTTGGATCCTCCCTTAGATGAAAAAGATCTAATAAATATAGTTACTCCACATTTTCCGGAAACGCTTCAACACTACCTAATCATAGCCCGACCCGGTAGCATTGCAGCTATGATCGAATTATTATCAGCCTTAGAAGTCAATAAGCCAAAACACGCATTTGGAAATAAATATGAAGAAAAAGAAACTGTAAATTCTTTCGGGCAAGGGGCACAGTATTATCAGAATAGAAGTGAGATTAGGGAAAGATATAAAGGACCAGTACCAAGGATGGAATCATTCCGGTGGGAAAATCAAGGTAGATATAACCAGGAAGGGCATCACCAAAATAGAAATGGTAATCTAAGGGGAAGAAATATAAGGGTGAATTATATGAATACAAATAGATTTGATCGAGGTAGACGGGGACGTTATTTTGGACATACTAGAAATTCAAATGATGGGTATTGGACAAACAGAGATAATGAGTTTAGACCGAGGTCACCAGGACTGGGAGAAAGATGTTATAATGGACGAGATTCCCCCGAAAATGCGGAAATGGTTGAGGCCATTAACACGGTCAAAAACATGGTAGGAAGTAACCCCGATTTAATGCAGGAAAACAGAAGTAACAATTCGGGAAATAGTACAGGAGCAATACATAAAAATCAGGGAAACGCCAGACCCGGTCAAACGCGCCTTCAGTGAGAACTGGGTATCCTAGTAATGATTGTGATAAGTACTCGGAAATAAATAGTCCTGGAAGGCAAATGATGATACAAAAGAAAAGAGAATGGAAAAATAGAATCGACGAAAACGAAAAAGTAGGAGATCCACCTAAAATCAAAATTGGAGTAAATGGAAAACAATACAATGCAATTATAGATACGGGATCAAATAGCACAGTATGCTCACAAAATTTTTATGATAATTTACAAAGTAGTGGTTTTAAAGTAATGTCTTTACCAGTTAATGGGATATATTGCTCGCTAGCTGTGGCAAAACGAAAAGAGAGAGTAAAATTTCAAGCAATGATAAATATTGAAATAAATGGGAGAATACTTGGAATTTTATTTCTGATTGTAGGAAGACTTGTGACAGATATTATAATAGGTTGTGATTGTCTTTATGCCTGGGAAGCTGTGGTGAATTTTAAAAACATGATTGTAGAAATGAAAGTTGAAGATGAGACCATTATAGTGCCATTTGTGGAAGATAGTAGTTCAGAAACTATTGTAAGAGAAAAAGAGGAAGAAGAAATCCAAGGGGATACATTCTTTGTAGAATATGTTAAAGTAGGAGCTATGGAATTAACTGAAGTAAATGTAAAAGAGTACAGTGTCGATAATAAAGAAAATGTAGAATGGGATAAAAATGATTTCATAGACAATTTGAGGTTTTCTGACGCAACTAGGTACTATGATAGGGAGAGTAGTGAAGACTTAGAAGAATTGTTGAGGGAAAAAGGTAACTCAGGCTGATCAACTAAATGAACAACAGAGGGATAAACTGTTTGAAATATTAATCCGAAATAAAGAAGTATTCTCTGAGAAACCTGGTAAATGTAATATTTATACTCATTCGTTTGAGATGATACCCATCAAACCTTTTACACATAAAGCGAGAGCTATCCCTAGTACAATAAGAGAAGAGGTAGATGCAGTTATAAAGTCAATGTTAGAAGATGAGGTTATTGAGATTTCGAATTCAGAATTTGTGAATCCTCTATGTATTGTGAATAAGGCCAATGGAAAGATTAGGGTGACATTAGACGCTAGAAAACTAAATTATCATACTTTCCATCAGGGAATCCAACAGAACGTGTCCTCCGAGATATAGGAATTTATTTACGTGTACTTACACATCATAATCACAAGGATTGGGTGAAATATTGTCCATTGATAGAAAAGATTATCAATCACACCATTAATGTAACTACTGGGTTTGCACCAATAAAATTAATGTTAGGAATTGAACCAGAACCAATATTGATCGGGGTACCAAAAATACTCAAAATTAAGGACATTCAGTTAAGTGAAGAAGAAAGAGCGAAAATTGCTTTTGAACGAATCAAGAAAAAGGCAGAGAAGCGAAAATTAAAGAAAAAGAGTAGAACACATAAATGGGAACCTAAGATAGGCGATTGGGTACTAGTTAAAGACCATAAGTTATCAAGTGCCTTGCGAGGTAGGAACAAAAGGATGGAATTGTTATATAAAGGTCCTGCAGAAATTATATCCAAATTTGGTTATCATACCTATGAATTAAAAGATGTTAAAAATGAAAAATGTCTGGGAAGGTGGCATAAACAACTCCTTCGACCATACAAGAAACCGTGTGGTACCTTGGAACCTTGATTTCATGTAAAAAAAAAATTCGAAGTGTCATTTGTCTATTGGCGCCCCATCAGCTTTGAGATAAAATTTAAATGTTAGCTTACTTGAAAACCATATATTGGTCAGGTACTTACATATTCATGAAAAATGCAGAATGTGAATTGCTATATACTACAAAGAGCTTAAGAATACATTGTATAGAGCTCACAATAACAGCTTCAGAAAGATTGTTAAAATATTCATCTCCGCATAGAGAGAAAACCGAATATTTAATTTGCAAACATTTGTTAAAATATTTAGATGTATAGATAGTTATCACAGCAAGACAAAGAAAGAACTTGTCTGAAGAGTGTAATGGATTTATATAAATATATGTACATTTTAGTGCTTAAAGGATCTAGTACAGATATGTGTTACAATAACAAAAGTGCAAAATCACAGTGCAAGTGATAGTGAGAGCGAAGTGAGCAAACATGAACTAAAAGAAGGAAGTATAAAGAAAGACTCTTGAAATTTAACCTTTGTATAAAAGTTTCACAGAAGAAACCATAACATATTGTAATTAGTATTTAAGGATTGTTTAGTCAAGTGTATAATTGTTTGTCATGTTATAAAAGATTAATGAGAAGATGTGTTAATAACCAATTTCAAAACAGTGTAATTGAAAATTGTATATAATGGGAGTGTTGCCGATTATTCAAAATACAGGAGTAATTTTTAATTTTTCTTTCGGGCAAGACATTTACATTATTTTATTATGAAATAATAAAATAACATAAATGGGGGCATTTGATACCGAAATTTAGATTTCAAATCGAACGGGCTTTTGATAGACACGTTTTAATTTAATTGCCGGATGTGAGATTTGCGATATGTGCTGAGTAATAACATATATAGATAATAGAGTAGGAAGTGTTGTAAGGTGAGCAAGATATGAGTAAATAATAGTCGTTAAATTTGTAGGATAAACGCATTATTGGTTTGAAATTAACGAGTCATGACGTCATACTACATAGTTTGGAATCAGTCAAAATTCAGGTCTGCCAACCTTAAAAGTCGCGCGATATATTTAATAAAATATAAAGTAAACATCGTTTAATCATAAAAAGGTAATTAGATATTCGGAATTCAAAAAAGAACCTGTTATAATAGAAAGGGACATTTATAAATTGGGAAAAGAAATAAAATAGCATTTTGGATACGAGGCTTTCTTTTGGATGACGTCATGACATTTAAAATTGGAGAGAACGTTTTCTTAGCGTGGGTAAGCCAGAAAGCGTCACTACTCAGCCCAGACCAGTACGGCCCGTTGTGGTGTGCAGACGTGAGTGCGATTCCTCTGCGTGTAGAAAATCGGCATAACTCCCGAAAGTATATAAGAAGTAATAAACAATATACAAAAGTTTTTCTTGGGGTAATCTATAACACCTACGCATACCCGAGATAAAGAAAGAGATCTCATCCTGACTAGCCGGAGCGAACCAAATCAAAGGGCGACACAACGTGACCAGCGACATTCCGCCACAAATGGCGACACAACGAGAACCCAACGACATTCCGCCACAGCTTATGTAACTTTGTAAGTAATTTTTAACTCATTTTATTCTGTATAAGGTAATCTAAATGACAAATCATCCTGTGAAAGCTTATGTAACTCTGTAAGTGATCTCTAGCTTCTTCAGTGACAAATCATTGTTAATCAGCTCTGATCTCAGTGTGAAAGCTACTCAAATGTATATGTATAGAACCAACTAAGAAAAAGGTGGCATTCATTACCAATTATATTATAATTGAATTATTATTATTATTATTATTATTATTATTATTATTATTATTATTATTATTATTATTATTATTATTATTATTATTATTATTATTATTATTATTATTATTATTATTATTATTATTATTATTATTATTATTATTATTATTATTATTATTATTATTATTATTATTATTGTTATTATTATTATTATTATTATTATTATTATTATTATTATTATTATTATTATTATTATTATTATTATTATTATTATTATTATTATTATTAATATTATTATTACTATTATTATTACTATTATTGTTATTATTATTGTTATTATTATTACTATTACTATTATTATTATTATTATTATTATTATTATTATTATTATTATTATTATTATTATTATTATTATTATTATTATTATTATTATTATTATTATTATTATTATTATTATTATTATTATTATTATTATTATTATTATTATTATTATTATTATTATTATTATTATTATTATTATTATTATTATTATTATTATTATTATTATTGTTGTTGTTATTATTATTATTATTATTATTATTATTATTATTATTATTATTATTATTATTATTATTATTATTATTATTATTATTATTATTATTATTATTATTATTATTATTATTATTATTATTATTATTATTATTATTATTATTATTATTATTATTATTATTATTATTATTATTATTATTATTATTATTATTATTATTATTATTATTATTATTATTATTATTATTATATTACAACTTCACAGTAGAATATGGCTGTAAATGCCTAGTATAAATTTAACACAAAATTCAATTCTTATTTGACAAATTTCAGGTAAGGTATGATTGTGTTTTCATTATCCCCTTTGCTGCTGTTTGTTTGTTTGTTTGTTTCTTTTTTGTTCCTTTCTATAATGAGTTCTATGTGCTCACTCTGTATACTTATTGACAATGTGTTGTACATCACAATTGATATGTTCAATGTTCACCAGCCCCCATGGCTACTTGTGAACCCGCTGAACGCAATCTAATCTAATCTAATCCAATCTAATCCAATCTAATCCAATCTAATCCAATCCAATCTAATCTAATCTAATCCACTGTGAACTCAAAACTGTCGACACGTAATTTCCCAACACAACACAACCATAGAACGTTGTATAAACCTTGCGGATTTACAAATGACTAATTGACTATACAGTTTTAACAAGTATCCGTGTATATACTTAAATTGTTTATTTCTATGCTTTGTTATTTATATATTTCTCACTTGTTTAAAAAACAAAAACTACGCTACACTTTTTTGGAGCGAACAGGCACTCATGCTAAGCACCTTCGCCCGACCACTGGCGGGACTCGAACTCGTGGCTCTATTGAAGATACTGACTTGAAATGTTTACTGTACCTATATGGTCATTTACTTTCACTACTGAGCTAGCCTTATTTAGAAATGTAAAGTTTAATGTGATTAATAATAAAAATAACTTATAAAAATGTATGTATATAATTTGCGTCATTACATATGCAACATTTTTTTCCTCCTCATTTTTATGGTATGTATATTTCCTTAAATTCGCAAATAAAATCATCCATTAACTACCACAGAAAAAAATAAGATAGCTGTAGAGTCAAAGCTTATGAAGAAAACTGCACAAGAAGTATGAGGCAGAAAACTTTTTGTTAGAAAACATCGTCACAGTTATACCACTTTTGCATAAAATATTTTAAATTTTACCTACATATTATACACTTATTAAATGTGGAAGTATTTGTTCGCTAAACGCCCCAAATTTCATTTAATTCTGGCTAATTTTGGCAGCAAAAGCTGAAATTGAAACAATCACATAACTTGAGTATGGCAAAAACAATATCAGTTCCTGGTAGGTACCCTTAAAAGCCGCTGCACTTCTAACCTTTAAAATCACCGCCTTCATTCCCCCATGACCTTGTTAGCAGTAAGAATTCGCAGATAAGTGCGCCACCTGTACACATAAAGAGATCACACCTATTTGAATTAGTTTAAGATGTAGATGGCAGCCTAGTAGTTTTTTTTTTAATTTATTCGTATAAAGAAACAGAAATGAAGTATGAAAGAGAAAAATGTAAAAGACACTGGCATGTTTACGGTTAGAAATATAAATTAAAATAAATTTAATAATTTTACTTAACAAATTGTACCATTTTATCTGAATAATAAGGAAAAGTAGTAACGTGTTGCGTGTAGGATGCTATGATATGCAGTATAAGTCAGGAAGCGAGTTGAATGATCTTCATAGGTAGTCACGCAGCCGTTGTGAGAAGAGGATCGTTTGTTGGTGCGCGCGAGAAACGGTTTGGCGGGATCATTGTCAACTGTCATAATTTTGGCGGGAAGATATTCCCGGGAGGATTGAAAGTGTAGTGTACAGACGTGTATATAGTGGTTTATTTTGTGTAACTATTTTATGGAGTGTACATATCAATTCTTTCAAGTGAAGTCTAAACGGTGTTGTACATATGACTAAACAGTGTATATAATCTTCGTGTTTTCCTGTGTATATTATCTAACCAGTACTTAATTTATGGTTAGTGACAGTGAAAGTGTTTGTGATATCCTTAGTGACAGGTATAGCGTGGGGTGCGCCTGGCGTTCCCCCGCGCGCAAGACAGTGAAAGAATGGCAGCAGCGGCAAAACATGTTGCCGAGCCGAGCACCAGCGGCAAACTGGCCGACAGCCGCGCGCCAGCGCCTATATTTATAGACACCACCACAGCCGCAGCAGTACAGATCCAGCCCTCCCCACCCACATTGGCGGACGAGATGGAACACGAAGCACGCATACTGGAGGAAGAGCAGAAGGCAAGATCCCTTGCAAAACTAAAAAAGGAAGTGGAAGAGATTCAAGCAGAAATAACCTACTATACCGGAATACTATCAAATCTGGACGCAGACTCCATGAACTTTGGCAAATTCTCTCAGGACCTCGCGTACTGCTACAAGGAGTACGCCATAAAGAAGCGCGAACTGGTGAAACAGAGCGAGGGGTGGAAGATAGCGGCACCCAAGAAGAAAAGAACAAGAGACAGCGGCAGCGACTCTGATGGCGAACGCCCCCAGTCTTCTAATAACAAGAGGCAGTCACGACAATCCACACCGCCCCACCCCCTCGCTCTACGCAACTCGTTCACACCACTGGAGGTAGCAGAACGCGAGGAGTCGGACTTCCCAGCACTTCCCCCACCCAAACAGAATCCCATCACACAGTCCCACAAACCAAAGATCCCACCACACCAGAAGACCCCAACAAAAACCCGCCCCTCTTCTCTCCCCCCTAAGCCAGTCCCCTCCACCTCAACAGCCACAACTACACCCCCGACGACCTCTACAGAAGAAAATCAAAAGCCACCCAGGATTATCATACCGGACACAAAGCAGGCAGTAAAGGTACTACAACTACTAAGAAATAAACTCAACAATGGCTCATACAAAATACAAACAACAAGGGATTGCCTGAAACTCTTCCTTCAGAGGAAACAAGACGCCGTCCCTACAATGCAGCTCCTGACGAACGCCGGTGTCGAATGCTACAGCTTTACACCCAGAAGCGACCAGCCCCTGCGTTTCGTGATCAAACGCCTGCCTGCAGATCTGCAGGTGGGTTACATAAAGGAGGACCTGGAGCAGAAGGGATACACCGGCGTTCAGGTGCGACAAATGGTGTCCCGCGGTAGGCCTCTTTCGAATTACCAGGTAAGCGTAAATAGAACTACCGATAATCAGAAGCTCATACAGGAAAGAGAAGTGTGCCATATGATGGTCACCGTGGAGGTCTTAAAAACCTTCCAAAACATCACGCAGTGTTTTAACTGCCAACAATTAGGCCACACCTTCAAAAATTGTCACATGACCTCCCGGTGTGTTCTTTGCGGTGGCCTCCACCGCCTAGCTGACTGCCCGAAGAAGGCCAAGGAGGACGCTGTACCCCACTGTGCGAACTGTGGGGAAGCGCATCCTGCCAGCTACAGGGGGTGCGAGACATTTAAGATGGAACGCCACCGCCGTCAACTGGCCGCCGCTGCCAGGAACTCTCCTGGTACTCAACCAGGGCCACGCCCCATCCGCCACCCGGCCCTGGTCCAAAACGGCACCTCTTTTGCAGGAGCCGCCGGAGGGCAAAATGCTCCCGAGCAACCACCAAATGGTCCCCCTCCACAACCCCAGCCCACAGAGGCACCCACCAGTGACCTGGGAGGTTTGAAAGAAATTTTCAGCCTCTTCAAGGATTTAAACCTCCCAGTTCTACTACCAAAGTTGCGGCCCATAATCGCAAGATTAAAAAGCTGCAACGATACCATGGAGAAGCTAGAAGCCATCATATGCTTGGTAACCACTCTCTTCGAGTAAATGGCAACTTCAAGGGGAGGCATAACTTTAACTCGCGCACTCCTGTGGAATGCAGATGGCATCCACAGGAAGCAACACGAACTTGAAAACTACCTGCGGCGTAACAAAATTGATGTCGCATTCATTTGCGAAACAAAATTACAGCACGAGCACACTTTTAAGCTCCAGGGGTACCAAATCTTTCGGAATGACAGAACTGGCAGACAGGGGGGAGGGACTGCTATTTTGCTCAGAAACACTGTTGCTCATGCTTCTGTTACGCTACCTGCAATGGCAGCGTTAGAGTGCACAGCACTTAAAACCCGTGTAAATAATCAAACGGTGATGCTGGTAGCGCTCTATCGGCCCCCCAACTCCTTAAATTTCATACATGACCTCGAACAAATCCTCGCTTTAGAGGAGCACGTTATAATTGCAGGAGATTTCAACGCTCGGCACCCCTGGTGGTTTTCACGCCGGGCAAACGCGGCTGGAAATCTCCTGGTTGAACTTATAACAGATAATGACGACTTAGAGGTACACCTTCCCCCAGATCCCACATTTTGGCACAGATCGGGGCACTTTGACCCCGAAATTTTGGACTTCGTACTAACAAAAAATGCGACACCTTTAATTAACTTTACAGTGTATCACAGCCTGGACTCTGACCACCTTCCCGTGCATTTCGATATACAGGGTGGCATTCCGGCCGGTGCCTCTGGGCCTCGAAGGAGGGCTGAGACCGACTGGAATAAGTTCACCATGGAAATGCACGGAATGGCGCAACCCAGGCTGTCATACTATAGCGAGGCAGACATAGATGTCGCCATTGAAAACTTCACTGCCTCGCTACACACGGCCAAGAGAAGCGCTACCACTTACACCACAAGACCACCCGGTTTTTGCACGTACCCCGAGGTAGAGCAACTCATTGCGCGGAGACGACGCTTGACAAGACTGTGGCGGTACACCCGTCAGCCTGAATATAAAGTGCTAGCAAAATGGCTACGCAACATCATTCGGCATCAAATTAAAATTAACAAAACTGAACAGTGGGAAAACAAAATGCTGAGTACCACCCATTCGGACTCTTCCTTGTGGAAATTATTAAAGGCATTTAAAGTCTCCACGAACGTCAACTCCGCAACTGAGGCGCTGCACACTCATGGCGGCCTGCACTTCTCCGAAGAGGAGAAAGCCGAGGTCTTCGCTGACTGTCTTGAAGATAGATTCAGCGAAAACCCAGTTACCAACCGAGATATAGAACGGGAGGTACAGACATGGGTACAAACCTGGGTGGCGCAGAAGCAAGAGCAACAACTACCCATCATAACACCGCAGGAAGTTTACAAGCTCATTAGGAAATTACCTAATGGGAAAGCTGCCGGCCCAGACAAAGTGACTAACGAGGAACTTAAGCATCTCCCGAGAAAAGCCCTGGTGCAACTGACTAAAATTTTTAACGCCTGTCTGCAGCAAGGCTATTTCCCCTCTACCTGGAAACGAGCCAAGATAATTATGCTCCCAAAGCAAGGGAAAAGCACCAGGCAACCGCAAAACTACCGCCCCATTAGTCTTTTGTCTACTATTGGTAAACTGCTCGAAAAATGTATCCTTTCTCGACTTCAAAAACAAGTCTCGGCAACACATGAACTCTCAAATTCACAGTTTGGCTTTAGAAAAGGACATTCCACTGAACTACAGCTCCTCAGACTAACTGATGACGTAACAGAGCAATTTAACAATGGGGCTTCAACGTTGGCGCTATTTCTGGACGTAGAAGCCGCATTCGACCGGTGCTGGCACAATGGCCTTATTTACAAACTGCACCACAATTTCCCGGCTCTTCAAAATTATCTATATTTGCTGCACAATTTTTTAGAAAAACGGAAATTTTACGTCCAAGTGGGCCGCTCCTCCTCACGGGAGAGAGTGATGCGGGCTGGCGTCCCACAAGGGGCAATTATGTCCCCCTTTTTGTACATATTATTCACCAATGATTTCCCAGTGGACGCCAGATGTAAGGTCGCCATGTACGCCGACGACACTGCAATATACAACCACCATAGAAATCCCCGTTTTGGCCTTGCAGAAATGCAACGTTATGTTAACAACTTCCTTTCATGGCAACATGACTGGAAAATCAAAATTAATCCCAACAAATGCCAGCTGATTCATTTCTCTAAGCGGCATCACACTTTGGCAATGGACCTAACGGTCGGTGGTCAGGTATTGCATTGCCGTCGGCAAGTTAAATACTTAGGGGTTACCTTGGACCGCACAATGTGCTGGTCCACCCACATAAAAAATAGCGTCAACAAAGGCAGACAGCGGCTAAAGTTATGCGCC
>CM060962.1:244647789-244660289 GCA_030765045.1 Tenodera sinensis
TTCCTTAACTTACTATGCGTAGTAGAGAAAGTAAAAATGCTTGTTTTTGATTCAGGGGGTCTCAAAATATATATTTCCTGTGAAATCTCGACATCGAGTTTTTGGGTGGACTCCGATACTTCCTCTACTTACGAGTAGAGAAAGAAAAAAACAATTAATTAATTTGTACATAAAATACCGAATCGTTTAGTGTGCTATTAAATTAAGCTTTTGCTGTCACCTTTTTACTTACTCTACTGCTAAGTAGAAGGAAATATTGTATTCCACCCAAAATTCAATATCGAGATTTCAGCGAAAATATATGTTTTGAGGATCCTTGAATAAAAAAAGCAGTTTTAGAAAAAGGTCCGAGTGTGTGTGCGTGCGTGTGCGTGTGTGTGTGTCTGTGTATGTGTCTGTGTGTGTGTGTGTGTGTGTGTGTGTGTGTGTGTGTGTGTGTGTGCCTGTCAGTCTGGAAAAATCGGTTAAAAACCAAAGTTGGTATTTAACTTTAATGTCTTTAAAGAACTACACCTTACATGGAAAATGTTTCGAAAATGTTGATTTTCTTGAAAATGGCTCTAATGAGTTTAATTCAAATGACATATGCTTAAGATATTTTTATGACAAATGAAATGTATATTTTGAATTTTCTGCCTATAGACTATGTAGTCCTGTTTGCTCTGGATGACTACGAAATAGCTCGTAAACCGAAAGAGATAGACAAAATCTTACTATGCCAAAAATCTAGATCTCGCTAAAACTCACAATCTATATTGTACACTGAACCATTTCGGGAATATTCTTTGTTGTTTGTGTCAGTTTCAGAAAACAAACTTTCGTCAAATGCAACATCGTTGTTCATTTTTATATGCTAACCGTGCAAAGAGAGAGGAATATCATAGCTTTAAAACATTTGACTATCGCTCAAAGCCTACTGTATTCCCATATTCCCCTTGCACCTACAAGGAAATAAGCAATAAGATAATTTCTGCAAATGTTTATCTCAACTGACACGAAGAGGATACAGGAATAAGAGTTTGTAAGAATAGTTAGTACTAGAGTAGAGAAAGTCATGTGAGTGCAACACATAAGCTTTTTGTTCATTATTTTCTACATAAAACAAGCGGCTTATACGATTTTACAACTTAAATTAAGAGACATTACCGAAGAGTAACAATAACATTGAAGGTACGCTGGCGACGTAATAAGCAGAAGGATGTTTGTGTGGAAGTTTACAAATCTCGGGTAACACTACGTGGAATGTCTCTCCTTTCCCCTTCATTCCCCTAAGACCATGAGCTGCTGAAAAGACAGTAGCTTTAATGTTATCTTTCAGTCTAAAACCAAAGGCATAATACTCCTATTTTCAAATATTTTTATGTTCTCCCTAATGCAGCACTAAAGAAAACGTTCCCCAAGGTAGGAATTAAATGGTACGATCTATATTTTGCATCAAAATCTTGCTTTTCCTTGTTCCCTTAGATCCCGACACCAAATGCATGTTCTACCGGAGGATTACAGCTATCCACCAGAAAGCAGGCTTATCTACTACGAGGACACTAATTACTGAATATACATAACCCCGTTCCTGTGGGCTTACATACTAGGACACCTCTCCAAAGTTATGAGTTCACTTCAAGAAGGGAAACTCCCAACACAAATGGGAAGAGTATTCCCGCAAGCCAAAGACGAAGTAGCCATCTAATGAAAGGAATACCCAACGTAAACCCTTGTTTTTTGCCTTCTCTACTGGTAAGTAGAGGAAGAATTGTATTCCACCCAAAAATTCAATGACGAGATTTCACCGGAAATATATGTTTTGAAAGCCCCTGAATCCAAAAAAGCACTTTTAGAAAAAGGTCCGTGTCTGTCTCTCAGTCTGTCAATGAGTCAGTCAGTCAGTCTGCCTGTCTGTTTGTCAGTCTGGGTCAGTTGGTCTGTCTGTCAGCTTGTCTGTCAGTCTTTCAGTCTGTCAGCCTGTCGGTCCGTTTGTCTGTGTGTCAGTCTGTCTGTCTGTCAGTCTGTGGACAGCATAACTCAAAAACGAAAAGTCGGTTTAAAACCAAAGTTGGTATATAAGTTTAATGTCTTTCAAGGTTGCGATACAAAGATTTTGAAGAAAATAGTCCCACTCTAAGCTATCCTTTATATGGAAATTTTTTCGAAAATTTTTATTTTCCTGAAAATGGCTCAAACGATTTTGATTAAAATGACATATGTGTAAGATATTTTTATGACAAATGAAATGTATGTTTTGAATTTTCTGGCTATAGCCTATGTAGTCCTGTTTACTCTGGATGACTTTTGAATAACTCGTAAACCATAAGAGATAGACAAAATCTTACTGTACAAAAATGTAGATCTCGCTAAAACACACAATTTATGTCGGAACAATTTTTTGTATAGAGTGAACCATTTCATAGATATTCCTTGTTATTTGTACCAATTTAGGAAAACAAAATTTTCGTGAAATGGAATATCTTTGTTAATTTTTTATATGTTAAGTGTCCAAAGAGAACGGCCTTTGAAAGCTTTAAAAGATTTGAATGTCGTTCAAAGCCGACTGTATTCTAGTATCCTCCTTGTACCTACAAGGGAATAAGCAATAAGATAATTTGTTCAAATGTTTATCTCAACTAACACGAAGAAGATACAGGAGTAAGAATAGGAAGTACAAGAGTAGAAAAAGTCATGTGAGTGCGACACATCAGATTTTTTAATTTAAAGATTGCTCAGATATCTAATGCAGAGGTAACCTTACTTATAACAACAACAAGAATCTCATGTGCCTCAGCCACAAGATTTTCTCTACTCTTATGCTAACTATTCTTACAAACTCTTATTCCCCTAACTTCTTCATGTTAATGGAGAAAAACGTTTGCAAAAATCTTTTTATTGCCAATTTTCTTGTAGGTGCAAGGGGAATATGGTAATACAGACTTTGTGCGATAGTCAAAGCTGGTCACTATATGAAGGCTTTGAAATTCCGTTCTCTTTGCACGGCCAAACAGAAAAAACTAAATAACCATCTTACATTTAAGAAAGGTTTAACTATTGCAAAACTTAGACAAATAGCAAGGAATGTCTCCGAAATGGTTCATTGCATAAAAAATGCATCTCGTGTTTTAACGAGATCTATATCTTTGTATAGTAGGGTTTAGTGTATCTGTTACGGTTTACCAGTTATGCAAAAGTCATTAATAGTAAATAGGTCTATATAGGCTATAGCCAGAAAATTCAAAATATACATTTCATTTGTTATAGAAACATCTTAAACATATGGCGTTTAATAAAAGTCGTTAAAGCCATTTTTTGACAAAATCAAAATTATCGAAAAATGTTTCATGTAAAGGGTAGTTTAGGTTGAAGGAATTTTGTTCAAAATCTTCCTATCGTATCCTTGAAAAATGTTAAATATAAATAGCAACTGTGGTTTTTAACTGACTTTTCGTTTTTGAGTTATGGTGTTCAGAGATAGATAGACACACACAGGCCTTTTTCTGATTTTTTTTTTTAATTCGAGGGGCTTAAAAACATATTTCCGGTGAAATCTCGACATGAACTCTTAGGTCGAATACAATACTTCCCCTACTTACTATACGTAGTAGAGAACGTAATAATGGACAGCATGATGGCAAATCTAACTAAACCTAAACCCCCAGCGCAACAGCCCATGAAGAGCCAAAGCTTGCGGCCCAGCCGCCACGTCCCCAACCTCTGCCCATTACAGGCGTCATTGGTGGGGTGCAGTACTGTAAGGTGGGACGTGGTAAGCTCTCCGAGCCCTCCCGGCCAGCTATATCGCCTTCTCGACCTGGGGCCGCCACTTCTCCGTCAAGTAGCTCCTCAGTTGGTCCCCCGGGACCTAACGAGGCTGAGTGCACCACGTGCCAGACATCCCAGAGGGAATATCCCCATGCTGGTACTGGGAATCGAACCCGGGTCCTCCGCGCCAGAGGCAAGTGCGCTACCAACTGCGCTACGGAGGCGGTCTGATGGCAAAAGTGGCAAGAACAAATCTGATATGTTGCATTCAACCTATTCTTTTGGTGCCACCAACCCTGGCCTGGACTTCTAATGCTGTAGTTAAACATTGCAGGACCCCTTTCCGGCTAACCTTTAGGTGGTGTGGGCAAAAATTGTTAAATAAATTAAATAGAAGAGAAAAGTGACTAAGTGCAGGAAGCTAAAGGCTTGTGGATCGACCACGAAAGTAAAAGGTAATACTACATTATGAGCCCCATTCGCTGGATGATGTGCTGTATGTGCTTGTAAATGAAGGTGTACAGTTCTAAGAAAAATAGATACATTTGGTCATATAGCAATTACATTGAAAATAGATATAAAGGTAAAGCGAATTTTTTATCGACATTATTGTATAATGTATTATGTAACAGTAACATATGTTACTTGATCACTACACAAAATGGGGAATTAAATTCCCCATGCTAATGTGGCATTTGAGTAGCGGAAGGCTAGACATCTATACAGGATGGAAGAGAAGTCATTACATTAATTTAAGCCAGTGATAGATCTCGGTATTTGGAACACATTTTGTATCTTACGTTTTCGTCTCTGGCCATTTCCTACGGAGATATTTTAGTTTTATCGAAAACAAGCTGGCAACACTGCAGATGTCACTTTCACTAGGTCAGTACATAAACATGCGTCACTACTACTTCCACAGCCGCCCGGCTCGTGAGCGTAAACATAAAGACATACCATGCCGTGTCTGCTACATCGTAATAAATAAGTACACCTGAATTCTCCAGTAACGCATACTGTAGCCTAAACTCACAATCTAAGGATATTGTTTATCATTTCCTTCAACATCAAACTTAAATCATTTCGTAGCTGATACTGCTATAATTTAACAAACTAAACCATCTCTCTGACTTATAAACACAAACAATAGTACATTTGTAGGTTCTTACAAAGTGTACCAAATGATGTTTTTATCGTAGCAGCAAAAGAATAAGCAATTAACGAAATGGTTCACCCACTTCACAGGTATTGTTCAAAATGACCACCATTTGCTCACCTGTAAGCTTCACACCTTTTTAACCAATTACGTCGCACTCTAACAAAAACACTCTCATTATTGCGTATTTCTTCCGCAGCCAGATAAATGCATTCCCTCAAAGATTCGAGGGCAGTAGATGCTGTTTTGTAGATTCTGCTTTTCATGTCTCCCCAGATGAAAAAAATCCAGAGGAATCATGCCGTGTGGAAGGGAAGTCATTACATTAATTTAAACCAGTGCTAGATCTCGGTATTCGGAGCACGTTTTGTATCTTACGTTTTTGTCTCTGGCCATTTCCTACGGAGATATTTTGACCGAAAACAAGCTGCCGACACTACAGATTGTGTATCACTTTCATTGGTTCAGTACATAAACAAGCACGCGTCACTACTTCTACCAAGCGTCTCGTCAACGTCTCATTCCATGTTTACTGTACGAGTTTAGGCCAATCACAACCGTTAACTGCCAAAACATTAGACGAAAGCGAAAGTGCTCGACCTGTTTACATTCGGAAACCAGGTCAATTCCCTGACCAACCTCAACGTAACGATTTCGACATACCTCGCGTCTGACAAAGCCGCTCGGAGTATTCCTTCACGTCTTTTAAGTGATTAATTATTTCGAAACCCTGTGTGATGTTCAATAATTTCTACCGAAGCTATGTGAGAAATAAGTTACTCTACGCATCTTACAAATAACAAACTGTTACCTTCGTACATTCTTGTGGAATTACGTATCCAATTTGGAACAAAAACCATTTATTTTTTCGAAATCGGCTGATCAAAGAACAAAATCCCATTAGACCTTTTTGTTTGTAATGCTTCTATGGAGCACATATTACAAGGAATGTAATAACTTCCCTTCCATCCTGTATATGCAAGTGTTTCCACTGAACTTTCTGAACTGAACTGATATAAAAATAAGCAAACTACTGACTTTAACAAGACATACAATACTCCCGCTTTTGTTTTACTACTTAGTTAAACCGCCACAGGTATAATTAATATTATAGAACCTCCCCGATGAACATTAAGGCACAATAGGTCACACAACGAGGTTAATGCTTTGCGGCACAATAGGTCACACAACGAGGTTAATGCTTTGTCAAGGAACATACACTCCCATACATGCCCGCAGGATTCAGATAATAAGCATAATAATTACACAACTGTGTTTTACTAAGAGAATAATATGACAATTTACAAATGGTGTTCAAATAAGCTTCTCTCCGCCTCATAGCGCACGTGATATCTTCACAGCAACTCTGTCGAGAGGCAGTATTATGTTTTATTTGGTGAATTCATAACTTATTCGGACAATGTAGGCTGGCTAGATGTGTCGGGGTCGCTGGTTCGAAGCCCATCGAACTCCTTAATTTTCTCTTCTCGGTGTAGGTTCAGGCTCAGTTTGCTTTCTCCGTCGAATTTCATTGTTTTTGCTTTTTGTAAGAAATGATTTGCCCTGGCTAGGATTATCTCAATGGCGAAACGAGGATATTTGCTTACAAGTCGGTAAGTGTTAAAGAAGATCTTATTGTTAGAGGGATATAGAACTGGAATAGTGATGACTGATGACACCAAATCCGTATCCATGAAACGTTGTGTTTTCTTAATGCACTCACACGAAACACACGCCGCAGTTATCTATATTCCTGGAGGACTAATTTCTCGTGAACACTCCACTCCGATATCACGAGACATATGCATTTGAACAACTATTGTTTACGTAGCATGTTCTTTTGCATCTACTAAGCGCGACACTTATCAGCACCTTCGCGGTTTCCTTATTATTAAAGGCCGGAGGGATGTGCGCTCGCATGCGATACCGTTTAGCTGGACGCAGAGTACGATTGACGTCAGAAGTACAACACGGTCATCAAATGTGCAAACGACTGCCACTAGGAGCAACAGTCGAAAACAACGTACCGTGGTACTCTGCGTTAGCTTGTAAGTGCATGCAGACACCAATAATTACAAGATGGGATACTTGGAGAGACACCGTCACATATCATGCGGTGCATTACAGTGAAATTGTAAATGTTATTAGCTCTCTATGTGATGCAGATTCATATGTTATTATAACTGCAAAGTGTCTGATATCGCATGAACCATCTGAAAATCTTCAGTTCATATCCAACAATTTTGCAGTATTGCCCAAAGCTATTAAACAATTACAAAAATCGGGTTTGGATATATTCAAGAGCATAAGCATAATAGAAGACTTAGGTAATTCTTGTGCCAGGTATCGAGAAGGCGAAAGCTAAATTTCAGAAAGTCGTAAACATTTCGCTATGTGCGAAATTTTGAAACTGAGTAAAAAGGAAAACACGCCACACGACAGAGTGGAATTCTTTACATTTGTACCTCTGACATTGTGTAACGTAGAGGGAAGTTTTTCACTGTCTAAAAACTGCTTCAGAGATTGGCGTCGAAATTTCACATTTAATAATTTACGGATGTACATTGTAACTCAGTGTAATGCACCCTGTGACGATATTATAGTTAATAAGTGGCAGTAGCATAAGCGTGTAAGTGCAATTCCAGAATGCATCCTTTATGATGGATGCTTGTAGGTTGTGCTGCAGTGAGGTGGTTTTCATGGTCAGGTTGCACCTACCTGCAGTTGTTTACATGCGCGAGCGACAACAGTAAAGTCCATGTGCAGTATACTCGCCTCCGGCTTTTATTAATTATATTACGCCGGAATAAAACCATCGGCACACTACCCTTTCGCGGAATACTTTTGCTACATTTTGCGCGCGAATATCGCCACTAAAACGATCGTGGATTTTGACTGCACGTGCCAGATCAGAACTGTGTGTAAAGATATTTTGTTTATTTACAAAAATCCTCTTCTTACCGGTTACCTCTTTCTCCCGTTGCTCGCCGCAAATGTGCTAACCTCGTGTTTCCTGTTTCTCATGGACTTAGGACAATAGTATATGACTTTTCTGATCATGTGACACAGGATTTTCTCTGTCTTACTGAAAATTTCGCCTTCTGCTCCTATGCCCTAATCTCCCAAAACGGTTAACGCTTGAACAAAATACTTTTACCCCCAACGAATTACAAAGAGACTTTTCGCTGGGGGCTGAGCAAGGTTATGAGAAGAATAGTTGTGAGTTGTGATAGCCCGAAAGGCTGTAGTGTTAACGATAAGAAGAGAACTGTAATTGTGGTAAAATTTTAGAAGACGATAAAGTGATAGAAAAGCAACCGGACCTATTTTTGTCGTTTTGTTACAGTATTATAATTTAGCTCCCATTGTTTACCTAATTCTGTGCTTTTGTCTGAAAACTTGCATGAAGAAGGATTTATACAAGCAACAAAATATATACAACTAAGCGAGGTAAAGGGTACAAGCACAGAGGGGACACCTCGCTCACTTCGCCATACACAGATCTATTGTGGCTACCACACTCCAGGAGGCGGAGTTGAAATGAGGGAACCGTAGGTGCCACACAGCGTTGCAGGCCACAGAGACGCGTGGAAGTCCCTAACAAGTGCTGAGATCTCTTCATCCCGGCGCCAGGCTCCTCCAAGCAGCCATCACACCGCTGTTCCGGTGTGGCACTGAGCGTCCCCCCCCCCCTCCCGACGGAAGACAAGACCGGCCAAAAGTCACCTTGCGCCGAGAACAGCAGTTACCATGAGCAATCATCCGCGCCAGAATGGAAATGATGGAAAGGAAACCGTGGTTTGAAATAATGCACCCCAGCATTCGCCTAAGTGACATGGGGAAACCACGGAGAAACCTTTGTCAGAGTACGCGACCTCCCGAATGCGGGCCACAGACGTTATACCTCCTGAGCCACAAGTATGGGAGACATAATGAAGCTGACTGTAGCAGGAAATAAAAACTTGGAAATAAATTCAGAGTACACCACAGTTTTGACATAACTCAATCTAAGTTTGCAATTAACATTTTATTGTTAATTTGAAATAGTTATATCCCATGCATTGGGTGTTTTTAATTACTGAAAGGATAAATTAGTGTATGGAGACAGCTGAATATCGCGGACGGAACACAATATTTCCCCTCATATAAATTTATTAGCTGTCTCAGGACGAATCACTACATGGCGGTCTTTCATAGAAAGAAATTTATATCAGCATCAATCATATTAATCCTGAACCGCATTACCTAATGCAAAAAGAAAGATAAAAGTATATGTCTTGCAACCGTATCAGCCTCTCAAACTCTGTCGGTCTGGGTGGCTTAGTTGGTTAGGCGCCCGGGTACTAATTCCAAGGACGCGGATTCAAACCCGAAGCAGATAGATGGTTTTTAAGTGTGCTTAAAAACCTCAGCTCTATGTCAGTATATTTACTGGCATGTAAAAGAACTCCTAAGGGGTGAAATTCCGACACACCGACAACGTGCCAGGATTGAAACAGGCAACTGACTACGTTCGTTAACAAAGTATTATTTTAAACTCTCCAATAAGCTTTATAGCTGTCTTGAGATGCATGTTGCGCTTACAGGATGCTTTTACAACACATTCCAGAATATAAACTTTATACCATTAATTGGATTAACATTTTTGAACAGGTAAAATGTACCTCACAGGTCGACACCTCATCGCCACATATACGTACAGACTGTTTGGGTTATAACAGCAAATATTTGTATTGGCAAGTTACGACAGTGTAATGAACATTACATCAGTTTTTACTCCATTTGCAGACTAATAATTTTAGGTAATAAGAATAGTATGTTTTTAGATTGTTTAGCAGCTCCAAGTACGCATGGTACACTAGTCATACGTGTTTCCCCGAGATCACGGGACGGGTAAAGCAGCGCGGGCAGTCCTTGCAATGATGACTGCTGAGCTCACTCTCATAAAACTGATAACAAACGAAAAAATCAGCCACGGTCCCTGCGGACACAAATATTCATTACTTGTAGTACCCACAACTTAAACTTTCATAGAGAAACAACTGCAAAAAGATGTTTAAATACTTTAATTGAGGATCAAACGCTCATTCTTGCACTTCCAATACATCCGTGGCTTATTTTAATGTGTAACATAGTTCGAATGTTTTCCGCAAAGTTAATGAACCCTAGACTACCTGGGCCAACAAGTCAGGTATTGAAGTGTGAGCACGTGGTAGCAAAACGGACTGTCTGTATCGACAGGCGTTGTTCATTTCTCGGCATAGTTATGCCCCTGCAGAAAACATAAGGTAGTAAACTATGTTATATTTGTGGGAAGAAGACGAAGAGCAAAAACAACTTACATACTGAAGTAGATATATGTATGTTGTGGTACAAGTTATCAAATCATCTGCAATAACACGCTATTTAAGCCTACAGACAT
Organism: Tenodera sinensis; assembly: GCA_030765045.1. Taxonomy (NCBI): domain Eukaryota; kingdom Metazoa; phylum Arthropoda; class Insecta; order Mantodea; family Mantidae; genus Tenodera; species Tenodera sinensis. The sequence continues at coordinate 244,658,115 of CM060962.1, forward strand.
GATAGTTAAATACATTGCATTGTTGAACACATGCACCACTAGTAGAAATGACACGTAGACTTTTAAGAAGCATCAGAAAATGATATAGATTGACATTTAAGGGTACGAAAGCTAATATTCTGCCAAAACTTGCAAAAAATTAAAAAATGCGTTCTTATGTCCAAAATATACCATAAAACTTTATCTTCCATTGCCCGCTATAGCTTTCATTATCAGTCTCTTATGTAAATCTTCAGCACATAACCATTTAAATGCACTTGAGCTCACGGCTTCGTTTTATTGGACTTTGAAATTTCTCACACTTTTGTCAATTAAAAATATTCTATTTGAAATAGTGTATAACCAATCTTGTTCTAGTTATCAGCAGTAGCTCACAATGGATAACTTTAAACAAGTGGCATTTTCTTATTTCTGCCATTTAATTTGCTCAAGATATCAGTTCTCGCACTGGAAATAAATGATTAAAAAAAGTATACTTAAATGTTTAAATTTTTTCTGAAACAAACATAAGAGTGAAATGAGAGAATGGCATAGCACGGATTTTTCTTGAAATTTGCCTGTTCTCGAACCTCTCGTAAATAAGCCGGAAGTCGGCAATTTCTGGAACAATCTGGAAACCCTTTGTTCTACCGTGCTCTTAATCGTCTTTGTTCTGACCGTTGCATTGTTGTCGAGCCATGTATTTACATGCAGTGGTATGAGATAGCTTGACCTTGAGCCTTTGAGACGTGCGCCCGCGGCCGTCCTCACAGTATCAAGATGAACCGAGCTGAAGTGACGTCTATGTAGGAATGCAGCTTTACATTTTAGAATTGATTTAGTGTTGGAAAAAAGCTAATATTACGTACAGACCTGGATTGTGCCGCTTTCCATCTGGACCCCTTAGTTAACAATCATATATAAGGTGCCCCCCCCCCAAAAAAAAAGAACACCGATAACGCTTAGTACGTTGTACGGGATGGCAAACTGATCGGTTTTCAAGAGGGAACCCTGGTCTTGAAATGCACCACGGTTTGGGTGCTGGAGAACAAACGGTTGTGACAATGTCTTCTGATTCGTTTTCGCGTCTTAATACGGAAAGTGTGCACCCTTCAGTTACCTGTGTATGCGGATCAACGATCTGAGCATATATACTGCCTGCCGGACTAACAGGACCGATGTAACTCACATTTATTAGAGATGTTTTGCCCACACTTTTGGATGAAGTGCCACTAAATGTTCGGCAGGTAATGTGGCAGAACACGTTGATGTAAATGTGCGGAATCACCTCAAGTTGTATATCCAAATCGATGGATTGGTAGAGGTGGACCGTCCCCTAGCTAGCATGGTCACCAGATCTAAAACCTTTCGACTATTCTCTCTGGAGCTGTATGAAGAATATGGTGTACGACATTCCTGTAACGTCAGCGTCCTATAACGTCATGTATATCCGAGTATTATAGAACATCAGTTAAAGGGTATCGCTTATTGAAATAATTTTCAACTCACGCCATCAGTAGCTGCTAATGAGGACATACCACGGCGTAAAACTTTTAGAGTGTACTGTTACCCAGAAATTGATGTAAAGGTAGTAACGTAAACATGTATTTGATAGGCATACGACTATGTTACCAAAATTAACATTTCAGAAGCAGTTGTCATAAGATAGGGAAGGATGGAAGAGTGAGATGAGATATTTATCTTTCGCCAAGGTTGCCAACAAAATAGGATTCTACCTGAAGAACAGAAAGGACCAGAAAACGTATACACGATTAAGAATTTGCCATTCGAAATTAACACACAAGCACCTCATAACCAAAAGTCAAGCTACTACATATGTATAATTACTGCAAAGTAACATTTACAACAAAACAAATATTTCATTGCAAACATTTAGAACCTAAGAGGCAAAAATACAAGGTTCCTTCACAACAAAAATAAGCACTGAACGGCTCTGCAGCTGTTTTTTACACCATCAAATTTATACATGCCACTAAATTACCATTGTCGTTGTGTGTCTTGTAATAGAAACTGCAATCCTTTTGTATTAACATGGTCCCTCATGACCTAATATGCTCTGCAACCTAAAATAAGTACATTTAAAAAAATAAAATGTGCTAAACTAGAACCTCACCTAACAGCGGCTTCTACTACTGCTCCTCGACACAAAATTGGCGTAAGTCTAGGTACAGGTGC
>CM060962.1:244662789-244690289 GCA_030765045.1 Tenodera sinensis
GAATGTTTATTTTTAAAATTGTGTTGTTATTAAAGAAGTTTTAAGGGGTTATGACAAACCCACAAGAACGAAGTTGTGTTTTGGAATATCATAGCACGCAGAGTCTGGTGCAGGTACTGCATGTTTTAAGTGGAGGTTTTAACATCCAGCTCCTACCCACACGTCAGTTTTGAAATTGTACTCGATTGTGTCTATATAGCCCCAATATCTAAAAACTTGCAAGGACTGCAACTTCGTATCACTGCTGCTATTCAGTTCATTTCATCAGATAGCAGCGTCACTCGTAGGGTCACATTCAATCTCTATGAGGTATAGAAAAAATATTAAGTAATAAATGCTAAAAAAATAAAATATTGGAGTGAATATTGAATTTCTCCTTCGAATGTCACCAGTTTAATTTTATTATGATAGACCAAAGCGACGCAATATCAGCATGACAGTATGAAAGTGTGACTATTTTTATGAACATCCTGTACTTAAACAACTTCTAATGCTGCTGATAGCTACATTTCACCAAGCCATTTATTTACTTACCTGCAATGGGTTTCTTTAACCGGTTAGGTTATATCGGACGAGAAATGAAAAGGGTGAAATGGTGCTCAAATGATCCATAGGGCTTAGAGTCACCCGACATTCCTCTTTCAGGATAAGGGAAAACTCAGTCTAACCGAGATTCGAACTCGGAACCTCTTAAATGTGAAGCTGACACACTACTCCCACATCACAGAGACGAGCACAATGGAACTGTTAACCAATGTGAGCTGTACTAAGGTGTCTAGTTCTAATTTTCATTTCCTTGGCCTAAAATTAAATTGTTTTAGTAGGATCTCAGAACAGCTTCTGCATTGTAAATATAAGAGATATTCTTCAACCTCATTCCTGAAGTTTTAATTTTCTGCTATTCTTTTCTGTTTTCTATAGCTATCTTCTATTATTATGTTCCATCATGTATTTGCAAATTTTGATTTCTGTTTCTTCCAATTATGAGGTCTAAGACACGACCAGGTACAAAATGGAGACTAGCATCTCGACTCGTAGATCTTTTGTGCGCGTCTCTCCCTACTAGAGAGGGAGAAGAGAGGTGAAACGACACAGAGGATGTCGGACCTAGGACGGTAGAGCAGAGGACAGGGTCTCTGTAGTTCCAGATTTAGATTCCCCAGTGATAGCTGGTACAACTAGCTCCCCCCCTCCCGGGGGGGACATTCCACTGAGGGGTCTGGGACTAGGAGTACAATCAAGCTACCCTTAGTATACTTTCATCTCAATCTTCCCTCCCGGGGGACCCATCAGGTGCCTATGCACAAAAGATCTCATTAGTAGAGGCGCCAAGTCCCCTCTCCGAACACTGACAGTGCCAGACCTAAGAGCCATATTGTTGCCGTGGTAACCAATGAATCTAACATAGTCATAAACAGAAGTATAGTTGCCGCAACGGATCTAGGCACGTGAAAATCTTAATGGTAGCTCGTGAGCTGCTCACCAGCTCTAGTTGCAATTGGGCAGCTGCATGCTGGAGTAGTGTCTGAGACAATGTTAAATATCCATGCACTAAACCACACTGCGCCGCATTATTAAATTTATATTTATTGTTAAAATTATTCCGTATATTTTATTTAAATATATCACAGTTTCAATGCACGAACTTTGCATAGCATAAACACTATGTCAACCATCCACCTTCAAACTTTCCACGCCTGAAATCTGTTCCTCCTCTACACTATTGCATGCATCATAGGCGTTGTCACTGCTGTCGCAAACTTCTGCATCATTATTCTGAATAAGAATTCATTCTAAATGATTTTCTAGTATTCCATCTTTTTCGAAATAGTGATTTCCAATTTCTTCAAAACATATCGACATACATTTTCCCATTCTAGGCTTCCAATTTCTGCAAATCGCAGGTGACACAACAATTCTGCATCTTTTAGTTTAAAAGTAACATTGCTGCTAGCCACCCATTTTTACTTTCTCTACTACTAAGTAGAGGAAGTATTGTATTACATCCAAAAATTCAATGTCGAGATTTCATCGGAAATATGTTTTGAGGCCCTCTGAATCTGAAAAAAAGCATTTTTAGAAAAAGGTCGTGTGTGTGTGTGTGTGTGTGTCTGTGTGTGTGTATGTGTGTGTGTCAGTCTGTGGACAGCATAACAAGCAACATCTGCGAAATGGTTCACTGTATAAAACAAATTTATTTAGACATATATTGTGCGTTTTAGCAAGATCTACATTTTATGTATAGTAAGATTTGCTCTATCTCTTACGGTTTACCACTTATGCAAAAGTCATCCCGAGTAAATAGGACTTCATGGGCTATAGCCAGAAAAGTGAAGATATACATTTCATTGGCCATAGAAATATCTCAAACATATGGCATTTTAATCAAAATCGTTACAGTTTCTTTTCAAGAAAATCAAAATTTTCGAAAAATTTTCCATTTAAAGTGTAGTTTACAGTGGGGGAATTTTCTTCAAAAATTTTGTATCACATCCTTGAAAGACAGTAGCATTAAATACCAACTTTGATTTTTAACCGACTTTTCGTTTTTGAGTTATGCTGTCCACAGACTGACAGACACAGACACCCACACACACACGCGCGCGCGCGCGCTGACCTTTTTCAAAAGATGATTTTCTTGGATTCAGGGGACCTCAAAACATATATTTCCGGTAAACCCTCGACATCCAATTTTTGGGTGGAATACAACACTTCCACTACCTTACTATACGTAGTAGAGAAAGTAAAAAGTCTAAAAAACTCAAACTAATAAGAGATATGTAGAATGTAACTGACACCTCTAACAAGTTTATTTTAAATACACGGTGAAGTTTAAGGAGATCTACATTTTCTTTTTCTTTTCTTTGCGAGCGTTTTTGTTTAGCTCTTATGCTTTCCTAATTACACAAAATTAACTATATTAACTGTATAATTTTATTCGTCTCGAATGAAGAGGACTTCATGGACTATTCGAAAAAAATTCAAGATGTGCCTATTATTTATCACAACATTTCTTAAATATCTTATCAAAAGCCTTCGAGCCATTTTTGAGGAGACCAAAAAGTTCGAAAAATGTCCCATGTAAAGAGCAGCTTAGAGTGAGAGAATTTCCTTGAACATTTTTGGGTCGCATCTATGGAAGATAGTTCTTATTTCCTGTGTAATCTCGATATCGAAATTTTAGGTGGAATCTGCCTACTAGATGCGCGATAGAAAAAGTAATACTGCCTCAATGATAGCGTTATACAAGCTGTTAGGGGTATAAATGCAGATATTTCGTGATTGGTAATTGAGAACAGTGTAATGATCAATATTACATCAATATTTGCTTCTTTTGCGAACGTATAGTTTTACTTATTAAGAATTGTATGTTATCCGGTTGATTACTACCTCTAAGTGGGCGTGACACAGAAGGCATCAAGTAGAGTGGACCGGTCTCGTGATAACGAATGCTACACGGAACCGAGTTTGAATGCTTTCTGCAAGGCCAATAACCTCACAGTACCTAGGTCAGTACATCGCACATTGAAATTTGAAGCAAAACGGATAGCATATATGGCAGGCGTTGTTCACTTCGCGCCACAGTTGAGACCATGTAAAAAACATCAAGAAGTAAACTTGTGATTGGTTTGTGGGGAAGCTGTTAGGTGAAGAGAAAAGAATAACTAACACACTAAAATGGATGTATATTAAGGTACAATTTATCAAAATATATCTAACAGCCTAAATCTACATATATTTTGAAATCGTACTCGTACTTTTAAATAGCAGTACGAGTGTGAAGGCAGTAAAGTATGATTATTTCCTATTCCTGGTAATTCGCTAGTCCTTTATAATTCGATTTTATACAACCCGTGATTTATGGATAGTGTTCAAACATCCATTGGAATTTCCATAAAGAATTAACAGATTTCTATGGAATGTAGCTTTATAAATAATTAAATTCAGGAAGAGCAAAACTATTACAGGAGTGGACAGAGAGCTTACTAAATATAGGACAAATTGAGCAAGCTTTAGAATTAGTAGACTTTAGCTTAAAACATGTCAGTGGTAGAATGAAAGTTGAGAATTAAAAGTTAGAATACACTTCCCCATTATATATAAAACGAATTGTTAATTAAAAGGGGAAGTGTTAAAATAAGCATCTCCAAGACAGGGAAATAAATTGTACATTTGGTAATTATGTAATTGTGAGAGATGAGAAATATTCATTCATTATATAGTAGGTAGGGAAGGCATTGCAATTCACCGACAAATTCGATATCCATATTTCACCAAAAATGCGTGTTTTCAGTCAGCCTGAATCCAAAAAAAAAAAAATAAATTTTTTTTAGAAAGATTCTTTAGGTGTGTGTCTGTGCACAGCATAACACAAACATGAAAGGTCATATGAATAACACACATTAGTATTTAAGTTCAGTAGGCATATTCCAAAGATGTAACAAGAAGATTTTCAAGAAAATCCCCTTACCCCAAGCTATCCTTTCCATTGAACATGTTTTGCAATTTCACATTTTCTCAAAAATGGCTCTAACAATTGTAATGAAAATATCCTATATTTAGAACATTCACGCAAAATAAAATGTATATATTGGATTTTCTGTGGCTAGCCTTTGAAGTTAATTTCTTTGGGACGGAGGATGTATAATCTTGCATAAGTGATAAACGTTAAGTGATAAACGAAGACTCACACAGAAAAGGCAGATGTGTTTAAAGCAAACAATTTATTTCAAATATGATAACAATAAAATAATAATAAAATTGGTAATAGTATAATACTATAGTTAATAATATAATATGGATAATAATAATAATAATAATAATAATAATAATAATAATAATAATAATAATAATAATAATAATAATAATAATAATAATAATAATAATAATAATAATAATAATAATAATAATAATAATAATAATAATAATAATAATAATAATAATAATAATACAATAATAAACGAGCAAATGCCAATGAAACATTACTGATCTCATGTTTGTAGGGATTTTGTTACCGCATTTTACACAAAGACGGAGAAATTGAGCCACCTGGAGCATTAGTTCAAATATTTTGTGCTTTTAGTTTCGTTCTTGTTTCGATTATAGTTGCTACAGTTATTTCCTTTCTCCTTAGCTCCTCTTCTACCTCTTGTTTCTTTCACATTTATACTCCTCACATTCCATGTACCAAGTTTTAAGATGTCTTTACTACCAGATCCAGATAGAGTCCTTTTAACATATTCGGATCAATTTCCATTAAATCCGTCCGGCTGTATTTTGTGAAGTGACTGGGTTAAATTTTTTTACGTTAGAGAGACACCATTACTTCGAACAACTGCTTCTCTTGGAGCACTTACTTCACCCTGTTCACGAGCATCCTATATCCGGTCCTTTTTATTGACAACCACGCCTAGATTTGCCGTGTTCTGTTCTAGCAGGCCCACCTTTTGCTGGATTTTTTCTGTCCTTATTTAGTTTTCCACCATGCACGAACGGTCTTGGTTGTAGCGTCATCGGAAGTAAAACTAGTAATACGAGTAGTAAACAAATGTTCGCTTTGGCAAATTGCAAAACATTACAACGCAACGGTGCGGCAGCCACAAACTCCGCCTCGCCACATCCACCCACATCGAGGACATCCAAGGGAAAGTGCAATAATAGGATCTGCATGGCATGTGCTTAATAAGGTACGAGTAGCATGCCGTCAACATACCGTTACTACGAGGATTCCAGAACCAGACGCCACTATTTCTTTAAGTGGCTGCTCAATTGGTACGTACCAAGGACCTAAGTGCAAACCTAGCAGGAGAGAAAAATTCCGATATCAGGACCGGAAATAATAATAATAATAATAATAATAATAATAATAATAATAATAATAATAATAATAATAATAATAATAATAATAATAATAATAATAATAATAATAATAATAATAATAATAATAATAATAATAATAATAATAATAATAATAATAATAATAATAAAAACAATTAAACTGTCAGTTCAGATTGGGCGGGGCTGGACCGGATTTTAGAATTTCGGCCGATGCAGGCCTCTAGTCCAGCAATGTCCAAACTTTTCTCTTTAGAGACGCTTACGTAATCAGCTGGTATTCCCAAAATCCTCTTTCAGTCGGCGGGTGAATCACGATTGTGGTGTGTGGAGTTACAAACAGTCAGTATCAAGTGACGGACACAAACAGGGGATTCCATGGCAGTTTCTAAGTAAAAACTTAATTTTTTTGGAAATATCCTCATAAGACCGTTTCAATCTGAATGATATTTGCATAAATGGTAAACAGTAAGAGACAGAAAAGCACATTAAATAAAGAATGTTGATCTCGTTAAAGCACAATTTATGTCAAATAGGTGCTTCTTTTTTCTTTTGAGTGAACCATTTCCGAGATATTCTCTATTATTTGTTTGAATTTGCCAATGCGTATAATTTTCTCAAATAGGGATATATTTGTCGCTTTTAATCTCTTCTACTTGCAAAGAGAACGGAATTTCAAAGGCACCCCATAGCAAACAGTTCATAAAACATTTCACTATCGTTTAAAGCCTACTGAATTCATATATTCCCCTTGCACCTACAAGAAAACTAGCAATAACATAATTTCTGAAAATGCCTATGCTCATTAAAATGAAGTAGATGGAGAAATTAGCATTTGTGAGAATAGTGTATATAAGAGTGAGTATACCTCTAAACGTCTGTAACTCAATAGGTTATGTGACGATCACTTTGTGTATCTTCTAAGGCTATGCACTTAGACTTTGTCGCCAAATATTGATAAACTTACACGTAAGCAGTACCAAAGAAGTCACTAATGAACAGGTGTTTATAGTATAAGATTTGAAAGTACCCTCGTAAATCAAACGTATTTACATATAACCAAACCGACACTATAACACAATAGTGTTCTGAGTATTAAAGAGTGCAAAGTCCGCATGTAGTGGAATGAGGTAAATCCAATCTCCCCTGTCGGTCTGGGTGACTCAGTTGGTTAGATGCTGGCCTACTGATACCAATGTCAAGGTTTCAAACCCAGGCCAATGGTTTTTAAGTGTGCTTAAAAACGACAACTCCATGTCAGTAGATTTACTGGCATGTAAAAGAACTGCGGGACGAAATTCCGGCACACCGGCGACACTGTTGTGATCCTGGCAATTGACAGCGTCGTTAAACAACAAACAATTTTTTTCCAACCTCCCCTCTTTCATAAATGTTGGACATCCTGGTATAGAGTTTATTTATGTCAAAACAGTACAAATATAATTCAGTTGATTTTCTGTCTGTAGCAGACACATGTTTCCTCACTAGAAATACTGTTGGTCGTCATCAAAATTCTGAGCTCGTAACTTAAACAGCGTGTCGCTTCATCTTCGTTTCAGCTAATGCAGTTAAATTACGTAATGCATGCAATCTATCCCGTAACAAGTGTGTAAAATATCTCAGGTCATACTGGGTTCCAGATGTCGTAAATACGAGTGGCATGGTTATAGCACGAAGTAATGGCAACATTGTTTATAATGGCCTGGGATACTGCGTAAACTGAAATAATCTCTGTTGGTGTTTCCCGTTAAGATGTGTTTACTTGTCTGCATCGAATGGCTCGGATGCATAGAATTTTACCTTCTCTGTCACTTACCAATATGTTCATTGTTCAATACTTAATGTCATTAGGCGATACAAAATTGCAATAAGCAAAATCAGATAAAATATATTACAACGTCACAGTTTCAAGTTAAAAAGGGTCATCTATCTTATACTACAAAGGATTATGAACTAACCCACACATATTTAAGCTGGGGTAGTGGTACGTAAAGTTAAAATACACATAGTCAGTATTATGTTTCCTGAATGATCACAAATAACAAAAAAATAGTAATATTTCAAATCCATTTAACATGTTTGCTGAACAATCACAAATAACGAAAAATATATGAGGCAGAGATAGTTGAATTGCCCTCTGTCCAAGAATACATTTTGCTTACTCCACCGGTCTACTCAACAATGCCATCTTAAAGCTGTGCTCGCTAATCTTCTTTATTTCAAACGTTTACAATAACAGTGTCTGAGAATGTACGTTACCGACTGACTTATAAACTTTCAATACTCAGTAGGTATATGTTTGTGACTGATATGTGCAGGTTCGTTTTCTTTAGTCAGTCTCACGCCTAATTCTTTATATTTGTGGACAAATATTCAGATTATAAACGTTAAAAGTGGACTACATATTTTAACTTCTGTTGCAAGATGGATACATTCGTTAAGAAGAAAACGCAAAATCAGTGAAACAAGTGAAAGTGCTGAACCACCTACAGATGTGTGTTCCACCACAGGACATCGGTGAAAACAATGTTGAAGTTGAACTATCTACGAACAAGCCGAAAAACCGGAGAAATGTAAAATACAGATATTACACTGAATCTGACATTAAATACGGATTAGTATCAAATATGTATAGGATGATCAAGTTTTACCCTCAAATTCTGAAGACAGCTACAAATGGCAACGTACTAACTATTCAAAATCGCCAGCAAATATGATATGAAAATTGCTACTTCAAAATCTAAAACAATGGCAACTTGTGAAAATCGAGATTGATGGAAAAATTATAGAACAAGCATATGATTTCTCATACATAGGAAGTGTATTTGCAGATCACAAGAATGATATTGATACAAAATTACAAAATGTAATAAATCGAACGGAATAATGATACATTTTTTTACTGCCATGAATTTTTTAAGGGCGCTGATAACCTAGAAGTCTAGCGCCCTTAAGCCCACAAACAACATCTTGGAGACATTTTGGCAAACAGATGACGACCGATACAAAACTAAGACTACATAATATCACATCAAAAGCTGCTCTCAGGCACGGAAGTGAAATTTGGATTTTAAATAACAGAAATTAACATAAACTTGAAGTAGTCCAAATACGATTCTTATGATCACTGTTAGTAGTTACTAGATTGGACCACCAAAGGAATACGGACATCAGAGAAAACCTTGGGGCACCAGGTTTGACTGCGGGGATAGCAAAATATCAACGAGAATGGAAATATCGTTTGATGAGAATGGAAAGAACTAGACTCCCAAAATTGGCATTCCAGGGTTCTCCAACTGGTCACAGGGACCAAGGAAGACAAAACCAGCGGTGGAAAGACCAAAACCATCTTCGCTAGGTTTACCACACGGCCTAAAACGAATTTGTTAATGTTGATAGTATCAAATATGTGTGATCCACCTCTTCCCCTCTTCATCCAGCTTCTGTGGGTAATTCCCTACTTTGCAGAACTTCGTAATCAATTAACCAAATGATTAAAAAGACAAGTCAATCGAATGTTCCAGAAAAGCAGAAAGTTTAGACAAACGTTCAAACGTAATACTTAATTTTACAAAGTCAACAAAGATGCTGTAGACATTGTATGAATTAACGCTACTAGTTCCAACAAATCGCCTTACACCATAGTGCACGCCATCAGTAGTGGAGCTCCTGTATTTACTTTATACATTTATAGCATAACCCTCCTTTAATTTATTGAATAAAATATAACATTTATAATTTATTTTAGATATGCTATATTTTGAATTAAGAATATCTCTAAGGCTTAGCCCGGGGTACAGGCTGGAATGGAAAATTGTCATTGGGGTACACCGAGAAAAATTCTGATGTGTTGCACTTAAATGACTTTTTCTACTCTTGTACTGACCATTCTTACAAACTCTTATTCCTATATCTTCTTCGTGTTAATTAAGATAAACATTTACAGAAATTATCTTATTGCTTATTTTCTTTTAGTTGCAAGGGGAACATTTAGGATACAGTAGGCTTTGAGCAATATTCAAATGTTTTAAAGCTTTGAGATTCCGTTCTCTTAGCGCGGTTAACATATAAAAAAATGAACAACAATGCTCCATTTCAAGAAAAGTTAAGTTTTCCGAAACTGACGCAAATAATAAGGAATATCTCTGAAATGGTTCACTCTACAAAAAAATGTATTTGAACATAAATTGTGTGTTTTAGCGAGATATATATTTCTGTATAGTAAGATTTTGTCTATCTCTTAGATTCAGGAGCTATCCAAAAGTCATCCAGAGTAAACAGGACTACATAGGCTAAAGCCAGAAAATTCAAGATATACATTTTATTTGTCATAAAAATATCTTAAACATATGTCATTTTAATTAAAATCGTTACAGCCATTTTCAAGAAAATCAACATTTTCGAAAAATTTTCCATGTATAGGGTGGTTTAGGATGGGGCTGTTTTCTTCAAAATCTTCGTGTCGTTGAAAGACATGAAACTCAAACACCAACTCTGGTTTATAACCGACTTTTCGTTTTTGTTATGCTGTCCAGACTGATAGACACACACACACACACACACACACACACACACACACACGCACACACACGCGCGCGCACACACACACACACACACGCGCGCGCGCGCGGATCTTTTTCTAAAAATGCTTTTTTTTATTCATGGGGGTCTCAAAACATATTTCTGGTGAAATCTCGACATTGAATTTTTGGGTGGAATACAATACTTCTACTTACCAGTAGTGAAAGTAAAAAGGTTGAATACCGCTGAACTAACCTGTTATAAAGTTTGTGTTTAAGCATAGTATCACTTAATATTTTCACACTGTCATCCAAGGTATCAAAACAGTTAATCCAATAAATATTCCAGGTGGCTATTCAGGGGAAGTAGGTGATGTGGCACTTCACCAATATTTGTATCCTGCCACACTTATTACTTTCTCTACTGGTAAGTAGGGGAAGTATTGTATTCCACCCAAAAATTCTATGTCAAGATTTCACCGGAAATATATGTTTTGAGGCCCCCTGAATCCAAAAAAAAAGCATTTCTAGAAAAAGGTCCGTGTGTGTGTCTGTGTGTCAGTCTGTGTGTCAGCATGTGTGTCAGTCTGTGTGTCAGTCTGTAGACAACATAACTCAAAAACGAAAAGTCGGTTAAAAACCAAAGTTAGTATTTAAGTTTAATGTCTTTCAAGGATGCGACACGAAGATTTTGAAGAAAATAGCCCCACCCTAAACTACCCTTTACATGGAAAATTTTTCAAAAATTTAGATTTTCTTGAAAATGGCTCTAACGATTTTGATTAAAATTCATATGTTTGAGATAATTTTATGACAAATGAAATTTATATCTTGAATTTTCTGGCTATAGGCCCTGTAGTCGTATTTACTCTGAACGACTTTTGCATAACTGGTAAACCGTTAGAGATAGACCAAATCATACCATACAAAAAAATTTAGATCTTGCTAAAATACACAATTTATGCCTCAATAAATGTTCTTGTAACATGAACCATTTCAGAGATATTCCTTGTTACGTGTGTGAATTTTGGAAAACTTAGAACTTTCGTGAAATGGATAATCGTTGTTCATTTTTTATATGTTAAGTGTGCAAAGACAACAGAATCTCAAAGCTTTAAAACATTTGACTATCGCACAAAGCCTACTGTATTCTAACATTCCCCTCGCACCTACAAGGAAATAAGCAATACGATAAGTTGTATAAATGTTTATCTTAACTAACACGAAGAAGATATAGGAATAAGAGTTTATAAGAATGGTTAGTACAAGAGTAGAGAAATTAATGTGAGTGCAACACATAAGAATTTTTAAAAAATATATTTATCTTCATAGGTATGTGGGTTTTTACTACCTTTTTCTCTGTTTCTGTACTGCGCGGTGCTCTGTTGTAGAAGCAAGCGCGCACTCTTACCGCGGACTGGGAGTGAAGTGCAAATGGCTTTCTCCTGTTCAACCTCAGAGAAGCGGAGCCTACAGCATGGTTGCTATGGCAAACGTGACGTCACCTGTTTAAGTTTGTTTGTGGAGAGGGGCATGAAGTGAAGTAGACGAACTCCTTCTCTTTGCTGCTTCCTGGCTGTGAAATAAATTGAATGGTCTATTGTTTGCGTTTAGTGCAGTAATGTTTTAAATAGGAATCCTGCTTATGATACAGTGTGTATTTTATGAGAAACACCTTTTTTCACGGAGGAAAGACGATGATAAGGAAGTTTTAAATTGTGGGCGTCATACTGAATCTCTACAAATATGTGGTACGAAAGAAGTGAAACATTCAGGAAAATTCTACTATATTAGTTTAAAACAATCGTGGTTTGTGGAATTCCCATGGTTGTGCTCCTCCCCAACTCTGCAGAAATTTTTTGTTGGCCATGCTTGAAAAAAAATGACAGTGTCGTATATTTTTTTGTTCGAATACTGGAATTGCTACGTTTTTGCATCACTCAGCAAAGAAAACCTACGCAATTACTTCTGTATTGGAACCACGCATTCCAACTGTAACACCTGTCCACTGGAGCTCCAACTCAAAATTTTGCGTGTAATTGTGGATCACTAGGAAAAGTTGAAAGAGGTTTTTGAAGCCATAGTTTCCTGTGAACAGTCTGATGGTAACTCCATTCTGCTTGCCAGAGGCTTTCTGAACGACATGAACAATTTTGAATTTGCGTTTCTGGCAATAGTGTTTCATGACATATTTTGTTTGACAGATATATTGTTCGATGTTTTGCAGAAGGGGTCACTGAATGTAAACTACTGTGTATCAAAAATTGGTGGATATGCGCCTCTCACGAGAGTAAAATTCCCTTTCCCAGGATGAGCGTGTTCGAACGTGTCGAGCCTTGTATTACGAAATAATTCTGGAATACAAAATATCTTTAGGGATACTTATAAACTGTTCTCCCTTATTCTGTCAATCTCTTCTACTACAGCATCCGTGAAACAAACCTTTTCTTGTCTAAAGCGCATAAAAACATACCTGAGGAATGCAATGTCAGGAAACGTTCTTCTTTAGCGAATATTTCGATTCAAAAGGAACTTCTAATGCAATTACTAAAAACGCAGCCATTCTATGAAGACATCACCGACAAGTTCGCAGCTTAAAGGACCGAAGTATTGATTTGGTTTACAAGAAATAGGTCAATACAATTATTTAAATAATCTTTATAAATATAGCTATACTTTTCTTTCCCACTAACTCTTCACCTAATTTCCCAGCCACGAGCCGCCACTGTAAGCATTATTTTAAGACTTTGTGATGAGATATGTACACATAAATGTGAGCTTGAAGCTCTGTCCTTACTCCTTCGTCTGCAAAATCGTTCTGGAGGTCCTGGTGTCTGGTTTTGCTTTGTCCGATGTCCAGGCGAACTCTTACCTTGTGTTATCTTGTCATCCTGGACCGGGATTCTTTCAGGGTCGATCCATGTGTAGTTCATTCGGCCAGCTGTAATGGTTGGTGTGAGATCCCAAGTGTGGGAAGCAGGTTGAAGGTGCTTGCGGTATACACAAGAATAACACTGGTTTCTTAAGATTCGTCACACCGTTGATGCGCACAATTTCCTGCAAGATTTTGGTTCACACTTAAATTTCCCGCACTTTATGTTGGCAGGATTCCTTGACCTCAGAGCTCTTCTCTTCTTTTTACCTTCTCTCCTACGTGTAGTAAGTAGAGGAAGTATTTGTATTCCACCCAAAAATTCGATGTCGAGATTTCAGCGGAGATGTATGCTTGAGACCCCGGAATACATTAAAAGCATTTTTAGAAAAAGGTCCGTGTCTCTGTGTGTGTGTCTGTGTGTGTGTGTGTCTGTCTGTCTGTAAGTCTTTCTGTCTGTCTGTCTGTCTGTCTGTCTGTCTGTCTGTCTGTCTGTCTGCCTGCCTGTCTGTCTGTCTGTCTGTCTGTCTGTCTGCCTGCCTGCCTGCCTGTCTGTCTGTCTGTCTGTCAGCCTGTGGGCAGCACAACTCAAAAACAAAAAATCGATTAAAAACCGAAGTTGGTATTTAAGTTTAGCATCTTCTAAGAATACGACACGAAGATTTTGAAGAAACTTCCTCCACCCTAAGCTACCCCTTACACGAAAATTTTTTCGAAATTTTTGATTTTGATTAAAATGACATATGTTTAAGGTATTTTTATGACAAATGAAATAAATATCTTGAATTCTCTGGCCCATGTACTCATATGTACTCTGGATGACTTTTGTATGAATAGTAAACCATAAGAGATCTTGCTACACAAAAAATGTAGATCTCGCTGAAACACACAATTTATGTCCAAACAGTTTTTTGGTCGAGTGAACCATTTCGGAGATATTCCTTGTTATTTGTGTGAGTTTTGGAAAACTTAAACTTTCGTCAAATGGAACATCGTTATTCATTTTTTCATATGTTAGCCGTGCAAAGAGTTTGGAAGCTTTAAAAGATTTGACTATCGCGCAAAGCCTACTTTATTCCCATATTACCCTTGCACCTACAAGGAAATAAGCAATAAGATTTCTAAAAATGTTTATTTCAACTAACGAGAACAAGATTGGAATAAGGGTTTGTAAGAATGGTTAGTACAAGAGTAGAGAAAGTCATTTGAATGGAACACAGATTTTTTTTACCGGGCACGAGGATACACCCGGTTACAGGTGGAGGCCCCCGTACTACGGCCAACAGTGTGGGGGTCCCTGTGCTCTGAAGGGGGAAATGCTCAGATATATGTAAACAAGAGGACGAGATTTATCCCTTTCAAAAAATCGATCTCAAAATATCACTGGAAATACATCGTTAAGACCCTTGAACACAAAAAAGTATTTGTATAAATAGGTCTATATGTGTCTGTGAGTAAACTGGATACCTAAAGAACTAAAATTGTGATAAATGCCAAATTTGGTACCTAATTTCATTATATTTCAAAGATGTGACACAAATATTTTCCAAAAAATGTTCCCACCTCAAACTACCCTTTACATGCAAAACTATTCCATATTATTTATTTTTAAATGGCTATAACGATTTTGACTAAGCAGCCATATATTTAAGATATTTTACATTACAAATTCAAGGATTAGCCTTAAAAGTCCTCTTCACTTGAATATATATAATATATAATGGATAAACCATAAGAGACGGACAAACCCGTACTGTGTGAAAATGTACACCACTTTAAAACAATTTATTTGCAATAACATTTTGTAGTATGGATAGTTTTGAGATATCCGTTATTGTTGTTTGATTTTTTCGATATTTGTTATTTTTAAAGTGATATACCATCTCACGGGCTAACTTGGGACACATGGGAAAGTTGGGACAAATGAGTCACTATTGAAAAAATCTGATGTGTTGCACTCACATGACTTTCCCTACTCTTGTACTAACTGCTCTTACAAACTCTTTATCTTCTTCATGTTAGTCGAGATAAGCATTTGCAGAAGTTACATTATTGCTAATTTTCTTGTAGGTGCAAGAATATAAAATATAGAATACAGTAGGCTTTGAGCCCCAAGTTACCATATCAGCTTCTGATTACCTTATAACATAATGAAAAATGTGCCTCCCATGTTACTCATCCCTGGAGTACAGAATGGGACATCAATAATTTATTATGAAATGAACGTGCTAGCTAAAAAATGGAACATTAATCCTGAACATGTATCATATTAGTACACACCTATAATTTAACCTGTATATAACCTGAAGTACATAAGCACTTTTTAGTTACAGCAATTGAGGGTATAGATGCAAATCCAGACTTTTCCACTTTTATTGATTTTGAGTAAACCAGGAAAAACATTCTCGCAAAGGTATATATTTGCATGTAGCACGCATATTACAAATGCGACTTAACACTGTCAAAATTTCGCTTTTTGTACTGTATCAGTATTTGTATTAACAGAAGAATGCAAGACATTATGTCCGATACAATCCTGTAAATGACCGTTGTATAGAACAGGTGAGCCATTTTAATTACTTAGGAAGAGATGTTGGTTATGATAAGGAATATGATGTGGACAATAAGACATCCAAATTCAAAGAGTGTGTGCAACATCAATTGAACATTTAGAAAAAAAATACGTAAAGAAACAAAATTTAAGTTTTACAAAGGTTGGTTGTATACACATGTATACAAAGGTTGTATACCAGCATACGGAAGTGAGACTTGAACATTAACTAAACAGCAACAAAGTAAAATACAGGCTTCAGAAATGAAATTCTTAAGAAGTGTGAAGGGATGTACAAAGAGAGACCTAATAATCAATGAAAGTATAAGAAAAGAGCTATGAATGTTTAATATAAATGAAAGGTTAAAAGATTTGAAACAAAAGCGGAATGAACATGTTTAAAGAGTGCCGGATATTATACTTACTAAACAAATTATGCAATATTATCCTAAAGGAAGGAGATCGGTGAGCAGACCCAGGAAACTATGGCTGGAGGATTTGAAGTCCGAACAGTCCTTGATTGCCTATACTATAAAGTGAAGAAGAAGACAATTATCTCAATTTTTACAAAAAGTGGAAAAGTCTGGGTTTGCATCTGTACCCCTCAATTTGAAGCGTAAGAGCGTCCCAAGTTATCCCATTTGGCGGTAGCTATTCAGGTTTTCGAAATACTACGAAAAGAGCAGAAGACTAACACAGAACTATTAATGCTCAATAGAGAACCACTTTGTATTATTATAATAGCGACTAGCTTTTAAACATTTGATATCGCTAACCATTTGCACCTATAACAAAATGTATAAAGAAAATGTTTATACAAATGTTAATCTCGATTAATTTGAAGTGGGTGTACAAAAATAAGCCAGCCCAACTCTGGAGTGGCTGCCTCACATTCAAGAGATCCCATTCGAATCTCTGGTAGGGTGAGTTGCCTGGATAAGCCGTTTTCGGAGGTTCTTCCCTTATCCTGAGAAGACTATGTCGGATAACTCTGAGCTCTAGGAAGACCAGACTCATTTGAACATTATATTTTCCATTATTTCGTTCATTGACCTTCCAATACGACCTACCCAATTAAAGGTCGTTACGCTGTGAATAAAAAACAAAGGGTGTGTCGTAAAGACCACGATAGAAGTGAAACCTTTGTATCACAGGGAAACATTTTAATTATTCATCAATCACTTTTGAATAACGTTTTCTCTCACGCCATGCTCTTGTTCTTTCTGCTCCTGAGTTAGGCATATTCACAAAACAAATTGTATATTTTAATGAAGAAAATAGATTATAAACAACGAGAACGCTAAACTATACTCGAAATACGTTGGTTATACACACGTGTTTCATCTGATGCTGTTGACAACCAATAGCTGTACTCAGTGATCGCCACGCCGTCTGAACGCAATCACGTACCCACGGACTAGAATGAAAGTAAGCGAGAAGAGCGCATGTCTCACTCTTCTCCGATACACTGCTTCCACTCCACCCGTCACGGTGTTTACCCCTACCACTTTTCGTCACAGAAAAAGGTTGCAGATAGAATGTCAAAGGCCTCCCATGAGAATTTTCACTTGTGTTGCAGTCACATGACTTTCTCTACTCTTATACTAACCATTCTTACAAATTCTTATTCCTATATCTTCTTCGTGTTAAGATAAACATCTGTACAACTTATTGCTTATTTCATTGTAGGTGCAAGGGGAATGTTCAAATAAAGTAGGGGTTTTTTCCTCTCTCTCTCGCTCTCTATCTCTCTCTCTCTCTCTCTCTCTCTCTCTCTCTCCCCATATTTATATCCCGCCTTTAACTGCAGAGGTCATATCGGCGGCCTTGCCTATTGACAAATGGTGTTACACGTTTACGTTGGGTTTTTCGATCGTTGGGGGTTTTATACTTTGAATTAACACTTCATAATTCACAATTCATACCTCCAGACTCAGGGAAGGATGAGGAATAATCCTGGCTGGAGAAAAATTCCTACCCCCTGCCGGGAATCGAAGCCGGGTCCCCTAGCACAGCAGGCAGGTGGTCTACCAACTGCGCCACAGGGCCAGCACAGTAGGCTTTGTGCGGTTGTCAAATCTTTTAAAGCTTTGAGATTCTGTTGTCTTTGCACACTTAACATATAAAAAAATGAACAACGATGACCCATTTCACGAAAATTCTAAGTTTTCCGAAACTCACACACATATCAAGGAATATCTCTGAAATGGTTCAGCCTACAAGAAAATTTATTGAGACATAAAATGTGTATTTTAGCAAGATCTACATTTTTTGTAGATTATGATTTGGTCTATCTGTTACGGTTTACCAGTTATGCAAAAGTCGTCCAGAGTAAATACGACTACAGGGGCTATAGCCAGAAAATTCAAGATATGCATTTCATTTGTCATAAAAACATCTCAAACATAATATGACATTTTAATCAAAATCGTTAGAGCCATTTTCAAGAAAATCAAATTTTTCTAAAAATGTTCCATGTAAAAGGTAGTTTAGGGTAGGGCTATTTTCTTCAAAATCTTCGTGTCAAATCCTTGAAAGACATTAAACTTAAATACCAACTTTGGTTTTTAACCGAATTTTCGTTTTTGAGTTATGCTGTCCACAGACTGACACACAGACACAGACACACGCACGGACCTTTTTCTAAAAATATTTTTTTTTATTTCAGGGGGCCTCAAAACATATATTTCCGGTGAAATATCGACATCGAATTTTTGGGTGGAATAGAATACTTCCCCTACTTACCTGTAGATAAAGTAAAAATCTGATGTGTTGCACTCACATGACTTTCTCTACTCTTGTACTAACCATTCTTACAAACTCTTTTTCCTATATCTTCTTCGTGTAAAGATAAACATTTGTATAACTTATCTTATTGCTTATTTCCTTGTAGGTACAAGGGGAGTATTAGAATACAGTAGGCTTTGTGCGATAGTCAAATGTTTTAAAGCTTTGGGATTCTGTTGCCTTTACCCACTTAACATATAAAAAAAATGAACAACGATGATCCTTTTCACGAGAGTTCTAAGTTTTCCGAAACTCACACACATAACAAGGAATATCTCCGAAATGGTTCACCCTACCAGAAAAGTTATTCAGACATAAATTGTGTATTTTAGCAAGATCTACATTTTTTGTATAGTATCACTTGGTCTATCTCTAACGGTTTAGTCGGTCTGGGTGGCTCAGTTGGTTAGACGCTGGCCTACTGATCCCAAGGTCGCGGGTTCAAACCCGGCCCAGGCCGATGGTTTTTAAGTGTGCTTAAAAACGACAGCTCCATGTCAGTAGATTTACTGGCATGTAAAAGAACTCCTGCGGGACAAAATTCCGGCACACCGGCGACGCTGATGTGATCCTGGCAATTGACAGCGTCGTTAAACAACAAAATCATTTTTTTTCTAACGGTTTACCAGTTATGCAAAAGTCGTCTAGAGTAAATACGACTACAGGGGCTATAGCCAGAAAATTCAAGATATACATTTCATTTGTCATAAAAATGTCTCAAACATATGACATTTTAGTCAAAATCGTTAGAGCCATTTTCAAGAAAATCAAAATTTTCGAAAACTTTTCCATGTAAAGGGTAGTTTAGTGTGGGGCTATTTTCTTCAAAATCTTCGTGTCACATCCTTGAAAGACATTAAACTTAAATACCAACTTTGGTTTTTAACCGACTTTTCGTTTTTGAGTTATGCTGTCCACAGACTGACAGACACACAGACACACAGACTGACACACAGACACACACGGAGCTTTTCTCTAAAAATGCTTTTTTTGGATTCAGGGGGCCTCAAAACATATATTTCCGGTGAAATCTCTACATCGAATTTTTGGGTGGAATACAATACTTCCCCTACTTACCAGTAGAGAAAGTAAAGAAGGATTGTCCTCTAAAAGAATACGTTTTGTAGGCTATATATGGGCAAAAAGTTATAATTGTAACACGAGATGCACTGATTACGTCATTTTTTCACGTATCTGATTACGCTAGCTTAACTACTGCAATTTCTGTAAAAGGAACACGATAGTGTTCTCTAAAATGTACTCCCACATTATGTCGGGAGTACGCATTTAAACGCTGTCTCTCCTTGCATCCATTACAGCTTTATGCACTCTCCATACGTGGGGTGCCTGACATCAAATGTCATAAATAGTTCATAGATAGCTACTTATAATATTAAAGATATGATAAAAATATCGTTAAAAGCACCCCAAGGTTTTTTACAATAAAATGTATTATTCTGTTGTTCTAACGTTTTTATTTAAATCTTTAAATTATAATGACTTTATGTCGCTATAGAATAAACTCTTCATACCAAAATGTTATTTTCCACTTTTTAGTTTGGTTTGCTATTAAAGCGTGGTTTTTTTTTATTACTTTTAAGGTTTTTAGTTTTTTAAACTATAATTTTTACTGTTTACTAACTGATACCGGACCTCCTGCCAGATACGATACTTGGCGTAATGACGTGAATGATCTGCTCAGTAGTTTGCACAGGTGGATTTAGTTACTCCCAACTTGGTACAGCTGTTGCGAAGATGGTTAGTTTTACTGCAGTGAGAGCATACTGTTGTCAGTGCATGCGTCGGCTCTATGAAAGAACTGCTGATAGTTAGGCACTGTTGCGATGGAAAAGGTGTTTCATAGACCTCGATGGTGACGCAGCTGAGAACATCCGAGTGACCTTATAGATATTTTCTGTTTTTCCATTCTTGTCCAGAGCCACCCTAAAGTGAGGCAGGAAGCCTAGGGTAGGGCCTCGGACAGTGCGTAGCCGATGCACACTAGTCCCTGGGAGGCCCCTGGCTATAAACTTCTGTTGTACCTCGGCAATCTACTGGGGGAGACATGGGGACTTTTCTCCTCGGGAAGGAGGGTGGCCACGTAAGGTACTCCTTTGTCTTCCAGCCATCGGCGGATTTGGCAATCTCCCTCTGGATCTAATGGCAGAATAGCGACGGTGTTGCGCACATTCTTGAGCATAAATGTGACCTCTTGCCCGGGAAAGGAATTCAGTTTTCTTCCATCCGCTGGCTGGCGCAGAGATAAATGCGGGGAGGTTTGGCTGATGGTGATGATATTGAGGACCCTTAGAATGACCTAATTCAGAGCCCATTAGTTTATCGTTAGGTTTTTCGGAACGGAGACGCTTTGCTGGGCCTTGACTTGCAGTATGCTCTGAAGGTATTGCATTTGCTGCTGTAGTTGACACAGCAGCCGCCTCCAGGACGCCTTACCGATTTTGTACAACCAATTGCAGACGTGCTGGGGCACCAAGCAGTTACCTCTCCTGGGCGTGACCTGTTTCCACTGGGAAGAGTCACGACTCTCGTGGTTTGCGATGTATATAGTTATGGCCTCCACACGGGCACGATGGTAGGCCGTCTTCTGCTGCTACTAGGACGTTATTTCCCTCCGAGCTTGCAGCCACAAGTTGCGGAATTGTGTCCTCCACGTGTATGTTTTGGAGTCGCGTTACTCTCTCAGGTTATAGAAGGATAAGAAGGTCGTGGTGTAATGGATAAGACGAGTCCGTTATTAATGGTTTGCTTATAAAGTTGCCGATGTCATCGCCCTCTGTGCAGTAGTAGAGGGCAGCAGTGCGTAGGTCAAAGTTTGTACTGTATGTCCAGGACAAGAAGGCAAGTCTTAGGAATGTGTAGCGTAATCATTTTGTGCTTCCCGCACGGTGTTTATGCTCAGTTTCCGAGTATGACAAGGATGCTAGGTTCGTTTAAAATACACAATGTTGTGACATAGCTCACTCATAGCTAGAAGTACGCACTCTGATACATTCATTTCCTAGTAAACAGGTCCGCTACCGGAGCAGATAAACAGTTCAAGCTCCTCTGCCCTTCATTCCCCTCTAGCCTTCTTGTCGTGGGCATACAGTACAGTTTGTTGCAGTTGCATGGTGGTCAGTGATCATAACGGACCCGTCTCTGTCATGATTTGTCTTAGCGTGCGCAAAAAAGCACGAATAGTAAAGGCCAGAACCGTAGACGCCTTTGTTCCGGTCGAAAGATCGTTGGCTTGGCCTTTCTATCTTAGCCGCCGGTAGCATTTTCTTGTAATGTAATTTATTAGTCAGTTTCAGTAGAAATCCAATTTTCAACTTGAGGCAAGAAACACAAATGGTCCGTCTCTGTCATGTGTGGTGTACAGAATGAAAGATTAAAAAAGTTGTAAAATATGTTTTTATATTTTGACAATGAGCAGATTGGTAGATTTCTTAATCTTCTTGACACATGCTCAACCTGTAAAATGGGAAGATGAAGATTAACACAGAGGCAGATGTGGAAAAGAGAAAAGAACTAAGAACCATGCACAGATTGGTGAAAGCTTACTTCTTCATATTGTTTGAAATTTCTTTGTGTGTATTCAATTTGTTTGTTATATAAATAAATATTGTTATTGTGAACGTAGTAGTACTTGGTTTCTAAGTTTATAACTAATAAAATAAACCTTATAAACATTAATATGTTGGTACATTCTGTATTATAAAAAGGTGAAAAAAATAAAAAAATAATTAATATATCAATAAAAAGCAACAAAAACAATAAATGACAAAATAACAAAACTTCATGTGTTAATTTCTCGCTCACGCAGAAAAGTTGATCAGCATTTATCGGTTTTTGAAAAAACACTGCATTTTCAAGCCCCAAATTTGCACTAGTTAAACTATGCTATGTTTCTTTTCACATTCAATAAGACAGTTTCAGGAAGGAGAACTGAATGATAGATGTAGTTGCTGTGCTAACCAATTAGTATTGCCAATAAATACAAAAAACTGTTTTTCTCAGAAACGCATTTTGTGGAGCTAACGAGTTTTGAAAAAAACTCTCCTCAATTAGGACGGCTTCGTGGCCGAACGGTTAGAGCGTTTGCCTACCACCTAGGCAACCCTGTTTCGATTCCAGGGTTCCGCATGTGCTATTCGTGGCTGACGAAGCGGCGCCAAGGCGGGTTTTCTCGGGGTTTTCCGGTTTCCCCCTCACTCATCCCACCAATTGCTCCATTATCACCTTTCCAATCAACGATTTGGCCTGCATTTTATAGCATGCTGTTCCTCACTATCATACCTGGTGTTTGGCTGACCACCCGCTTGCAGGTCTTCACTCTGTCCGGTCCAGAGGTTCCTCTGTTCCCCGTCAAGCATCTGACCCTAGATACTGGCTTGTAAGTCCTAGGGGTGTAAGTCCTGCATAAGAGGAGGGTAATCAGGTAAAGAAAAAAGAACATCAATTATTATTATTATTATTATTATTATTATTATTATTATTATTATTATTATTATTATTATTATTATTATTATTAAGTATTATTTTCTCCATAACACCATGGCCGTGCGGTTAGCGCGCTCGCCTACCACCAAGGTGGCCCGGGTTCGATTCCAAAGACCCGAACGTGGTATTCGTGGTGAACGAAGCGGCGTCGGGACGGGTTTTTCTCCGGGTGCTTCAGTTTTCCTCACCACTCATTCCACCAATTGCTCCATTATCACCTTACCAATCATCCATATCGCCTGCATTTCATATTATCCTCTTCTTCACTCTCGTACCTGGTGTTTGGCTGACCAGCCGCTACCAGGTCTTCACTCCTTCCGGTCCATAGGTTCCTGTGCTCCCCGACAGGCGTCTGACCCTAGGCACTGATTTGTAAGTCTTAGGGGTGTAAGCCCTACATAAGGGGAGGGTGATCTGAAGAAGAAGAAGAAGAAGAAGAAGAAGAAGAAGAAGATTTTCTCCATAAACAGAAAAGCAGTAGTACGCACTGGACACACAGATGGCTCTAGGGAGTTAAGGAACGTGAATACTGAAATTATTCCTCTACAACAAGAAGCTTCTTATACAATAACTTCATTCTAACTTGATTATTGTGGTTTGATTGTAAACAACCCTATATGAATACATGTATTTCAAGTCTCTCGTTCTGGTTGTCGGTGGTTGTGAACTAATCTTCACAGAATTCAACCGATAAACGTTCAGGGTTTAAGAGGAGAATTAGGTGAGGTTTTCATATAGGACACTTACAGTTCCACGTAGCGGTGACAATGCTGTGTTTAAATATCCCGTGTGAATACTTCGCATCATATATTTATAACTTTGAAAGAAAAGCTAGAAATTATAACTGGTTTTATTCCAACATTCAGGTTGAGAAAAACATACCTAAAAAGGTTTAACAGTTTGGAGCCAGTACCATCAAATGCACTGACCGCGCTTTTATAATAGGTGCTTTTTCTTCTCTCTCTCTCTCTCTCTTATTCGTATGAATCTCCATGTGCAAATGGAGGTATCCCTTCTGGTGCACTGGCCTTGGGGGATCATTTTGCCCAGAAAATTCATAACTCATAACTTAAAAATGTCATTTGTTGAAGAGGATTTACCATTCTGAAGTGAAAATCAGTAACGCATTGTAATTAAGTCTATATTTATTTGCATTTATCCGTCAAATGAAAGATAAAAACGCAACTTCAAGTCTGTCTACCGATGGAGGTGCCGCCGTGGTAATGTGCGCGACTCGTATTTGAGAGGTCAGGGTTCCATTCCTGACAACCGACCACTCTGACTTAAGTGTGGTTTCCCCTTGTCACTAGGCAAATGCAAGAGTGAATTCTCTACTCCACGAATTTCCTTGCTTCCTTTCTCCTTTCACTCTCTTATCATCTTTCAGCTTTGGTTGATAGCGCGGTGCGTGTGCTCTGTAAAACCTTCTTTCCTGGCCCCCCTGGAAGCTGCTGCCTGGGCCGCAAGGGTCACCTAGTCGCCCTCTCCCTGGGTGAGAGCAATGCTTCGGTGGTACGCCAGGTGACAACCACTTCAACTGCTACGGACTTCTGTACTTCGCTGACTCCTTCCTCTGATAGGCCTGTAGACTTCCTTCAGCTCATCCCTTCTCCCTAGGGATGGTAGCCTGCAATAGATCCCTGTTGGGTCACGGTGGGTAGAGGTCTGCAATCACAATCACAAAGCCTGTCATCATACAGCACAGGTGTCCTACATCAAGGTGTTCCATTACCATCCGCATATAATCCCTGAAAATTTTTCGGTTGAATTCTGGAGTCCTCACTATATTCGATTTATGAATAAATATTTAATTAATGTAAAACATTTGCATCCTTTATTACTCTCATTTGCCTTGCAGTGCTGTTAAGTATTTCTTCTTTATATAATTATAGCCCGCCCCTTCATAAGAAGTTCTTGCCTTGCAAGTTTTCTGCTGTTTTCACATTGAGCACCTCACTTATACCATGGTTATTTACCTATAGTTTATATATTTTATATTATATTTATGCTTGTGGACCAGATGGAATAATGTTGAATTATTGAAATACTCTGGTTTATTTTGTCAATTAAGATTGCTACATGTGTATAACGAATGTTGGAAATGCAGCAAAATTCCTCAATCATGGAAAACAGCAGAAACTGTCTCACTTTAAAAAAAAGACGAAGAGATGAGTGTAAGAATTACAGAGGCATAAATCTGTTGCACAAAATATATAAAGTGTACGCAAACATTATTAATAACCATTTTAAAATACTGCAGAGGTGTTATTAGATGAAGAACAGGCGGGTTTTACGACGGTTCGTTCATGTAGCGATAGTGTTTTTAGTTTAAAAAAGATTTTAGAAAAACGACGAGAAGTCGAGCTTTCATTGACTTCGATTTTGTAGATAGAGATAAGTTATGGAGCATAGTGAATAATAGAGGCTACCCGCGCGTATAATTTAAGTAATTAAGAGTTTGTATACAGGGACTAATGTAGTTATTAACACTGGAAACACCAAAAACAGAACAAATTTCTACATATACAGGAGCTAAACAAGGATGCAGGCACTGACACTGCTCAATGTCTACTGGTATATTGATCATCCAGTGAGAATGTGGAAAAGAGATAATATGAATCCAGGCATACAAATAAGTAGAAATTATTATATACATATGTTATATGCTGATGATGTGGTTCTTTCTCTCTCTCTCTCCACCCCACTCCCTCACTCCCTCCCTCCCCCTTCCCCCCTTCTTTCTTTCTTTCTTTCTTTCTTTCTTTCTTTCATTCTTTCTTCCTTCCTTCCTTGCTTCCTTCCTTCCCTCCTTCCCTTCTTCCTTCCTTCCTTTCTTTCTTTCTTTCTTTCTTACCTGATTACGCTTCCCTTATGTAGGACCTACAAGCCAGTGCCTAGGCCCTAGGGTGATGTACTAATATAAAATACCTAACTAAAATGATTTCCAATGTTCCGTTCATATACTACATGTAATATAAAAAATCTGATGTGCTGCATTCAAATGACTTTCTCTACTCTTGTACATACCATTCTTACAAACTCTTATTCCTACGAGTATATCTTCTTGTTAGTAAAGATAAACAATCGTACAAATTACCTTATTGCTTATTTCCTTGCAGGTGCAAGGGAATATTAGAAAACAGTAGGCCTTGTGCGGTAGTCAAATCTTTTAAGCTTTGAGATTCCGTTCTCTTTGCACACTTAACATGTAAAAAAATGAACAACGATGTTTTATTTCACGAAAGTTTTAAGTTTTCCGAAACTCACACACATAACAAGGAATATTTCCGAAATGGTCACTCTACAAGAAAATTTATTGAGACATAAATTGTGTATTTTAACAATATCTACATTTTTTTATAATATGATTTGGTGTATCTCTAACGGTTTACCAGTTATGCAAAAGTCGTCCAGAGTAAATACGACTACAGAGGCTATAGCCAGAAAATTCAAGATATACATTTCATTTGTCATAAAAATATCTCAAACATGATATTTTAATCAAAATCGTTAGAGCCATTTTCAAGAAAATCAAAATTTTCTAAAATGTTCCATGTAAAGGGTAGTTTAGGGTAGGGTTATTTTCTTCAAATCTTCGTGTCGCATCCTTGAAAGACATTAAACTTAAATACCAACTTTGGTTTTTAACCGACTTTTCGTTTTTGAGTTATGCTGTCCACAGACACACTGACACAGGGACACACACACAGACACACAGACATACACAAACAGACCTTTTCTAAAAATGCCTTTTTTTTGGATTTCAAGGGGTCTCAAAACATATATTTCCGGTGAAATCTCGTCGTCGAATTTTTGGGTGGAATACAATACTTCCCTACTTACCAGTAGAGAAAGTAAAAAGTTAAAACATGAAAATATCAACAACTGATGGCACACAAAGGGAAATATCCTAACGCTCCAAAATTATGATAGAAGGAATAATATTAAAAACAAGCATCTCACTTTGAATATTTGGGCTGTAATATATAAGCTTTGACAGAGATAAAGACATAGAAAACCAAATAAACAAATACCAGCAAATATGTGGCATAGATAATAACAAGAAGGTTACAAAATAAGACCAGTAAAGCTACAAGACCCAAAATTTATAAAACAATGGCTATACCAGTATTGATGTATGGTAGTGAGTCCGGGATTATAAATGAGAAAGACAAAAGTAAATTACAAGCCGCAGAAATGAGATTTTTGAAAAGGGCAAACAGTTCTGCTAGAAGAGATTATCTTCCGCAACGAGGATATCCGACGAGAAACAGGACTGTATAAAATAAATGATAAAATCAAAGAGACCAAAGAGAACAGGAAACAACATCTGACTAGAATGAGTGACGAAAAAATACCACTAAAAACATACGAGACAAACCACGAGAAAGGGGATATGTAGGCCGTCCAAGGAAGAGATGAAGCTGAATAA